>AWOL01S0141911.1:0-11821 GCA_000715115.1 Nicotiana otophora
GATCTACTCTAGTCTCCAGACTCCCAATAGTCACCACACATGACCGATATACACGGTCCACAAAGACAGTATCGCCCACCGGCATAGACACATGAACAGGTGAAGCTGGAGACTCACGGGGCATATTCAGATAATGAGTGAAATACGAGGACACATATGAATAAGAGGGACTAGGGTCAAATAATACAAGGCATCTCTATGGCAAATTAGGACAAATCCTGCAATCACAATATCCGAAAAATGACATCTGGTCTGGCAAGGAGTGCTTAGAAACGGGCCTGACCACCACCTGATCGGCCTCCCCCTCTAGAGCGACCCCAGTTGACTGAGCTCTACCCCGATCTGGCTGGGTGGGTGGTGAAGTAACTGGTGCCGAAGTCGAAGGCTGACTCCTGTGCTGAGATGAACCTTCCGTAAGGCGGGGACAATGCCTCTTGATATGACCCAAACCTCCGTACTCAAAGCAACGTCTCTCTGTAAATGGAGGTAGGGACTAAAGGAAACCCCGAGCACCAAAATAACTGCTAGAAGGTCCTGACACAGACAAACTCCACGCTGGTAGCGCACCGAATGATGTCTGGCCCTGCTGATAACCATGGGACCCATGGCCAGAAGATGCACCTCGGTGCATTGGGTGAGCCGTCTGAGCATGTCCGAAAGGACGACCTCTACCATGCTGTAACTGACCCCCAAAAGGAGCACCACTAAATCCTCCTTGTCCACGAGGCCTCTTGGCCTCCCACTCAACCCTCTCCTGACTGTGAACCATCTCAATCTGGCGAGCGATGTCGATAACCTCGTCAAAAGTAGCACCAGACACTCTATCTATGGTCATAAGCAATCGCAGCTGATAAGTGAGACCATCTACTAACCTCATGATACTCTCCCTATCTGTGGGAACCAACCAGAAGCATGATGGGCCAACTCCGAGAATCGCACCTCATATTGTGTCACAGACATATCACTCTGACGAAGTTGCTCGAACTGCCTGCGCAGCTCCTCTCTGTGGGACTAAGGCACGAACTTGTCCAAAACGATCACAGAGAACTGCTGCCAAGTAAGGGGTGTTGCGCCCACAGGCCTACACCTCTCGTAAGTCTCCCACTATCTGAGTGCAGCCCCAGAAAACTGAAAAGTAGTGAATGAGAACCCATAAGTCTCCAGAATGCCAGCTGTACGAAGTATCCTATGACACATGTCCAAGAAGTCCTGGGCATCCTCTCTCTCTGTGTCACTGAAAGGTGGAGGCTGGAGTCTCCCAAACCTCTCCAATTTACGCTGATCATCCTCAGACATAGAAGGAACCACATAATCCTAAGCAACTGCAACCGGCTGGGCTGGTGGTGCCTCCGGTGTCTGAAATACCTGAACAACTTGCTCGGGTGTGCGAGCGGTGGGAGTCTAAGCACCTCCCCCGACCTGTGAGGTGGCTGCTGCGGTCGGAACAGAGACCGCCTGAGCAAGGCTGGTACATGCGGTCAGAATCTGAGCTAAGGCCTCATGAAGTCCTGGAATCATAATAGGCATAGGTGGTGCCTGAGTTGGTGCATCAACAACTAGGATCTGGTCCTGATCAGGGGCAACTAATGAATCCCCAAGTGCTGCCCCAACTGCCGTGCGGGCTGCAGCTCTGCCCCTACCGCGGCCTCTACCGCTCCCTCGGCCTCTCGCAGCCCTGGCTGGTGGTACTGGTGGCTGTCCATCCTGCCCGGTGGTACGAGTCCTCACCATCTGTGAGAGAACGAAACAACATATGTTTAGTTACCAGAATCAGCAGATTCGCACGACAAGAATTCAAGAATGTGAAATTATTCCTAAAGGTTCTGCAGCCTCTCGAAGATAAGTAGAGACGTCTCCGTACCGATCCACAAGACTCTACTAAATCCGCTTATGACTCGTGAGACCTATGTAACCTAGGCTCTGATACCAACTTGTCACGACCCAAAATCAACCGTCGTGATGGTGCCTGTCGTGGAACTAGGCCAGCCTCAACTCAACAACCCAACGCCAATAGTAATAAGTTTGAAAACATTAACGGAAGCATTTAACATTTACGAAAAACTATTTAAAACATATAAAAATCCCAAAGTGATACAATCCAGCCCAAAACCAGGGTGTCACTGAGTACATGAGCGGCTAGATCAGAAATATAGTCTACTACAGTGTCTAGAGATATAAACCGAAAGTACGACAAAGATAAAGAAAGGAGAGTCAAGGCCCGCGAATGCCATGCAACTACCTTCATAGTCTCCAAAACTCTAGGATCCTCAATCAGCAATCGCCGCTACGACCGGTATCGCCTGGATCTGTACAGGAGGTACATGGGGTAACGTGAGTACACCAACTCAGTAAGTAACTAGTTCACACTTTGGACTGAAAGGTAGTGACGAACTCAACCGATACAAATAAAATAGAAATAACTGAACAGAAATGTAGGCATGCTTTCAAATTAAATAGGCAATTCAAATAGTAACGTGAAGCAGAACCGAACAGTGTAAAGAATACAACTATGCTATCTCTACATGCCAATGCACATACGATATGTGATGCACCATGCTTTCAGCATCACGTGCACACACTCTCGAATGCTCAACCATCATTACTGTATATGGCCCAAACGGTCCAGGCAAGATCCTTCCCAGAACATATACATTACTGACTATAAGTCACCCAGTACCGAGGAAGGTCAATCCAGCCCTGTGGAGAAGATCCATCTCCAGGTATCAAGTACTTCGGACAAAATCCATGTCCAGGGAAGATCCATCCCTCAATAATATCAACCGCGCTCACTGAGGGTATGTTACAGACTCCGGAGGGGCTCCTACAGCCCAAGCGCTATCATAATCATCAATACAACCACTACGGCATGCAGCACGATCCCATAACTATCACTCATAACCAGGCACTCAGCCTCGCTCAGTCATCAACCTCTCCAGTCTCACCACGGTCTCACAATATCATGGAAATAACCCGGAACAATGATATGATGAATCAATAATTAACAGAGACCGAGGTCTTATATAAAAATGCATGATCATGACTGAGTATGAAATAGTAAATGGAAACTAGTGAGATGACAGCAAGAAACGACCGTTACAGGTCTAAACAATACCAGCACAAAGCCTAAACATGATATCTCGCATGATTTACAGTTCAACTACTTTATCACATGATGAAAACCTGGATATCAACAGGATAGAGTCACTAAACGGTGCCATGGAATCACCCAGGTCACAATTATCACGGTGCACGCCCGCAGGCTCGTCACTTGGCATGTGTGTTACCTTAATACCAATCACATAACACATAACTTGGGGTTTCGAACCCTCAGAACCAAGTTTGAAAGAATTACTTACCTTAATTCAAGCAAAGTCCTACTCCGGAATGCCATTGCCTCTCAATTCGGCCTCGGAACATCCCGAATCTAGCCACAAGTAATACAATACGATCAATATGGGCTAAAGGAATCAATTCCACATGAAAAATACCAAATTAGACTCAAAACCTGAAATTGGCTCAAACTCGACCCCCGGGCCCATGTCTCGAAATCCTGAAACATTTACAAAACTAGATAGCCCATTTACTCATGAGTCCATACATACAAAATTTATCCACATCCGACATCATTTGTTCCCTCAAAACCTTAATTTAAACTCTCCAAAATTATAAGCCCTAACCCCCTATTTTCACTCCCAAATTCTAGGGGTGGGCGTCGACCGGTTTGGTTCGGTTTTCATGAAGTTCGGTTTGGTTTGTTCGGTTTTCAGTTTTCTGTTTGGTGCACCAATAACCGAACCACAATTAGTTCGGTTTCTTCGATTTTTGCTAATTCGGTTCAGTCAATTTTCGGTTCAATTCGGTCGGTTTGGTCTTGTCGTATTGAGCTTTTAAATCGGACTTTTTCTACTAAACAATATGACTAATTTCATGTTTTAGTGCATCTAAAACTCGAAAACGCGATTATACCATTCATATAATAAAATATTTCAAATTAAAATATGAAAATACCAGAATTATCATAAATATATTGGTATTATTATGTTATTATATCATTTTGTATAATTAATACTTATTTAGAAAACAAAGAAGAGAAAGGGTTTGGATGGGATATGGAAAAAGCGTGATTACAAGTGAGACATTTTGTTTATTATAAGTTTCTGATATGGAAAGAAACATTCTGTTGCCATCTATGTAAATCTCCTTATGATGCTAGGATTATGTGATTTTGTTTGAAACCGTGCTTAGTTTTAAAACTTCCTCCAAATAAAGAGGGATAATTTTTGAATGTGGGACTTTATTTGTGTTTGAGCTTCAAATTTTATAATGTAAATATGTGGAAACGTTGGGCTAGACAACTTAAAAGGAGCTCAGAGGTTAGGACCCATATTAAAAAACTTCGATTTTTTGGTTTAATCGAACCGAAGTTGCAAAACCGAGCACCGAACCGAACACCAAAATTATAGAAAATATAAACCGCAAACTCGNTGGTGCACGCCCGCAGGCTCGTCACTTGGCATGTGTGTTACCTTAATACCAATCACATAACACATAACTTGGGGTTTCGAACCCTCAGAACCAAGTTTGAAAGAATTACTTACCTTAATTCAAGCAAAGTCCTACTCCGGAATGCCATTGCCTCTCAATTCGGCCTCGGAACATCCCGAATCTAGCCACAAGTAATACAATACGATCAATATGGGCTAAAGGAATCAATTCCACATGAAAAATACCAAATTAGACTCAAAACCTGAAATTGGCTCAAACTCGACCCCCGGGCCCATGTCTCGAAATCCTGAAACATTTACAAAACTAGATAGCCCATTTACTCATGAGTCCATACATACAAAATTTATCCACATCCGACATCATTTGTTCCCTCAAAACCTTAATTTAAACTCTCCAAAATTATAAGCCCTAACCCCCTATTTTCACTCCCAAATTCTAGGGGTGGGCGTCGACCGGTTTGGTTCGGTTTTCATGAAGTTCGGTTTGGTTTGTTCGGTTTTCAGTTTTCTGTTTGGTGCACCAATAACCGAACCACAATTAGTTCGGTTTCTTCGATTTTTGCTAATTCGGTTCAGTCAATTTTCGGTTCAATTCGGTCGGTTTGGTCTTGTCGTATTGAGCTTTTAAATCGGACTTTTTCTACTAAATAATATGACTAATTTCATGTTTTAGTGCATCTAAAACTCGAAAACGCGATTATACCATTCATATAATAAAATATTTCAAATTAAAATATGAAAATACCAGAATTATCATAAATATATTGGTATTATTATGTTATTATATCATTTTGTATAATTAATACTTATTTAGAAAACAAAGAAGAGAAAGGGTTTGGATGGGATATGGAAAAAGCGTGATTACAAGTGAGACATTTTGTTTNTGAGATGACAGCAAGAAACGACCGTTACAGGTCTAAACAATACCAGCACAAAGCCTAAACATGATATCTCGCATGATTTACAGTTCAACTACTTTATCACATGATGAAAACCTGGATATCAACAGGATAGAGTCACTAAACGGTGCCATGGAATCACCCAGGTCACAATTATCATGGTGCACGCCCGCAGGCTCGTCACTTGGCATGTGTGTTACCTTAATACCAATCACATAACACATAACTTGGGGTTTCGAACCCTCAGAACTAAGTTTGAAAGAATTACTTACCTTAATTCAAGCAAAGTCCTACTCCGGAATGCCATTGCCTCTCAATTCGGCCTCGGAACATCCCGAATCTAGCCACAAGTAATACAATACGATCAATATGGGCTAAAGGAATCAATTCCACATGAAAAATACCAAATTAGACTCAAAACCTGAAATTGGCTCAAACTCGACCCCCGGGCCCATGTCTCGAAATCCTGAAACATTTACAAAACTAGATAGCCCATTTACTCATGAGTCCATACATACAAAATTTATCCACATCCGACATCATTTGTTCCCTCAAAACCTTAATTTAAACTCTCCAAAATTATAAGCCCTAACCCCCTATTTTCACTCCCAAATTCTAGGGGTGGGCGTCGACCGGTTTGGTTCGGTTTTCATGAAGTTCGGTTTGGTTTGTTCGGTTTTCAGTTTTCTGTTTGGTGCACCAATAACCGAACCACAATTAGTTCGGTTTCTTCGATTTTTGCTAATTCGGTTCAGTCAATTTTCGGTTCAATTCGGTCGGTTTGGTCTTGTCGTATTGAGCTTTTAAATCGGACTTTTTCTACTAAATAATATGACTAATTTCATGTTTTAGTGCATCTAAAACTCGAAAACGCGATTATACCATTCATATAATAAAATATTTCAAATTAAAATATGAAAATACCAGAATTATCATAAATATATTGGTATTATTAAGTTATTATATCATTTTGTATAATTAATACTTATTTAGAAAACAAAGAAGAGAAAGGGTTTGGATGGGATATGGAAAAAGCGTGATTACAAGTGAGACATTTTGTTTGTTATAAGTTTCTGATATGGAAAGAAACATTCTGTTGCCATCTATGTAAATCTCCTTATGATGCTAGGATTATGTGATTTTGTTTGAAACCGTGCTTAGTTTTAAAACTTCCTCCAAATAAAGAGGGATAATTTTTGAATGTGGGACTTTATTTGTGTTTGAGCTTCAAATTTTATAATGTAAATATGTGGAAACGTTGGGCTAGACAACTTAAAAGGAGCTCAGAGGTTAGGACCCATATTAAAAAACTTCGATTTTTTGGTTTAATCGAACCGAAGTTGCAAAACCGAGCACCGAACCGAACACCAAAATTATAGAAAATATAAACCGCAAACTCGAATAAGCCGAAAAATCGAAACCGAATGAACCAAAATTTGCGGTTCACTCGGTATTATGCCCACCCCTATAAAATCCTACTAATTAATTATGAACAAGCCATAGATTCACGAAATTTATACCATTATGGGTTTGAATCACTTACCCCAAAGTTGCTCCTTGAAAACCTTCAAACAATTGCCTCTCTCCCGAGTTTCTCAAACCCAAAAATTGAAAAATGAAGACAAAACCAAGAGCTGGGGCTTTTCTGCCCAGCAATATCGCACCTGCGGCTCCTTTTTTCGCTTCTGCGATGCCGCACCTGCAGAATGTCCATCGCAAGTGTGAAACTCACTCAAGATCCCAGATTTCGCATTTGCGTCAAACCTTTCACACCTGCGCAAAAGTTTCCGCATTTGTGAAGCCAGTCACGTCCGTCCCTTCCGCATCTGCGCCCTAGGTCTCGCACCTGCGGGCTCGCAGATGCGACAGCTTTCTCGCACCTGTGCTTCCAGCCCACCTTAGCCTTGCCCGCACCTGCGACGTCTCCAAGCGCTTCTTCGCCCTTGCACCTGCAAGCTCGCCTTCCGCAGGTGCAGAAATACCAGCAGCAGCAGTTTCAGCTGCATTTACCAACTTCAACCAATCCGTTAACCACCCGGAATCACCCCGAGCCCCTTGGGACCTCAACAACCATACCAACAAGTCATATATCAATATACAAACTTAGTCGAGCCTTCGAATCACTCAAAACAACATCAAAACACCAAATTACCCTCAGATTCAAGTCTAAGAACTTCTAAACTTCCGAAATCCACAAACGACGCCGAAACCTACCGAACCACGTCCGAATGACCTCAAATTTTATACACCCATCAAAAATGACACCACGAACCTACTCCAACTTTTGAAAATCCATTCCGACCCCGATATCAAATTTTTTACTGCCGACCGAAATTGCCCAATTTCCCACTTACGCCAATTCAAGCCATATTCCATTACGGACCTCCAATTCACATTACAGACGCGCTCCTAAATCCAAAATCACCTAATAGAGCTAACAGAATCATGAAAATTCCAATCCGAGTCCGTTTACACAAAAGTTAACATCCGATTGACTTTTCCAACTTAAGCTTCTACTTATGAGACTAAGTGTCTCAATCCACTCTGAAACCACTCCGGACCCAAATCAACTAACCCGATATAACACAATATAGCTGAAGGACACAGAAAGAAGCAGAAATGGGGGAAACAGGGCTATAACCCTCGAAACGACCGGCCGGATCGTTACAAAATACCCTTCAATCCCTCCACAAGAACCTTTTCCTTTCCCGCTCTTGCTTATGCGTTTTAAGAGAAACTTCATCATTTTTATCGTTTAATTTTCTGGTTTAATCTTAAGAACTCCCCTCCTTATGAGTCCTTTGAAATTGCTTCATAAGTTACCTGCTAGTTACAAACTTCTCTCACCATCGTCTTCTTCTCTTCTCAATTTAAAAAAATGACAAAGACTTCAAAAATTATTCCTCAAAAAGCAAACCCTTCGTCCTCGAAGCCGTCGGAAGATGTCACACCTCCTGCTACTGAAGAACCAACAGCAGAACCCCCTTCCACAGTCATTTGTACCTTCGGGGTGCCCAACCGGAGCCGATTTCAAGATTGAGAACACCCTATTAGTACCGGGTCGGCGTGAGCCGATCTCGAGGTACATATGTAACATTACCGCCAGCGTCCTCGATAAGGTTAAAGAGGACTTCCACTGGGAAAATAAACTTAATGTGGTCCCTACCCCCGAGGAATCAATCACCACCTACGTGGAAGGGTTTCTAAGTGTTTACACTTACCCTTTCACGCTGGGTCCTTTAGACCCAGTCATCATAGCCTTTTACAAAAGGTATAAGCTGACTCTCGGATAGATTCACCCCTCATTTTCGAGGATTGTAATTCTTCTACGTTTCTTCGTAAGCAAACTCGAGGGATGTCCATTTACTATCGACCATTTCATGCGCCTGTATATCCCTCGACTTTACTGAGGGGGATTAATCAAGCTCGTACGTCGAGCCACTAAGGCCATATTCTCGGGCATCGATGAGGATCGGGACCGGGGCTGGTTGGGCCGGTTCGTTTGAGTGAAGACCTCAGATTTGATTCCGGCTGCGAATATGCCATTTCCTGAGAAATGGAATACGAATCATAAGTATAACTTTGTCTTTAAGATTTCTCTTATTGGTTTTCCTTTTTTTGTCCTTTCTCATCGACTTTATTTGATTATGCAGCTATCGCCTAGATGCCGGATCCCATTCCTCAACTCAAAGAGTGGGTCGAGGACATTGTGACATAGAGACCTTATTCCGAGCGCTTATGGCGTGAGCTCTTGAAGGGTCGGTGGGAGGCTCGTAATCATGGTGAGAATTTCTTCTTTATATTCAATTTTATTTTCACATCATCGATCTCTGAGTTGTTCAATTTTCTTTTTGTAGGTCTACCAAAAGACGTTGAGATGAGGCCTCCATCAGCCGATGATGACATATTCATCGATCCCCCTGCTCCGAAGTAGGATAAAAAAAAGAAAAGAAAAAAAAACTCCCAAGTTCCTCGGTCCCTGAAAGGAAAAGACCGAGGAAGCAGATGGCGCATAAACCTAAGAAATCCAGTGCCCGAGAACTCTCATCGGACTCACTCCTTCAGTTTAGGGATGAGTCTAAAGAAGAAGAAGATTCTGAGTTGGTGGTCCGCGTGAGAAGTGTCTCCAAAATGCTTCAAGTTATGTAGGCCGTAGAAGAAGCAGTGGCTGAAGTATCCGGGAGGGTCGAGACCGATTTTCCCCGATCCAGCGAGTTCAAAAAAGAAAATATGACCGGTATATCTCGGTCAGACGATAATGTCCCCAAGGAGGCGTTTGGGGTGATTGACCTTTCTGGGTTGTTTTAGTTTACAAATTCTATGATAAACGAGGCCTAGGCATTGAAAGGTAACCTCGGTGAAGGGGCCTAAGGAGCAGCCGATTCTTCCAATAATTTCTTTGATGGCTTGGATTCTGCTACTTCTGAGGATGTTATCGGTTTGGGCGATGTACCGCTACCAAGGAAGATATCGTCCCCGGGAGCTAGCGGGTCTTCCTCGAGCCCAAATTTAGTGAACCAGTTTCCCGCTCCGAGTGTCGATCCTACTCGGAAACGTACAATCATTTTGTCCGTTCCGGAGGACACTCGGGTTCTCTCTGCCCCGGTGAAGATCGCTAGTTACCTTCGGTATTTGGTGATCGAAAATGATCAAGCAAAAATGAATGAGGTGGAAGCGCCTTGCCTGTCCAACGAAGCTCAACAGGCGCTAAATCGGGTAACTTCGAATGTCCTTTTAATTATATACTTAGATTTAATAATGAATAATCCTAACAACTTCCTTTGTGTTTGCAGGCCTCAGTGCTTCATCACGAGGGCTTTCTTCGATATCGGGAGGATTTCAAGCGTCATGAGGCCAAGACTCGGGAGTTTGTTGAAAAGAAGGATGCTTATAAGCTCCTTAATGAAAAATCCCAAGTTGAGCTGGAGGCGGCTCGTAGGGAACATTCTGACCTGGTCGAGCAGGTAAGAATAGTTTTTGAAATTAGTGATGATGAATCAGACTTAGTAACTAATGATCTATGCCCGCAGCTTCAAAAAAAACTTGACGTGATCAAGAAAGTCCGAGGGGAGGTGGATGAGGTCAAAGCCAAGACCGAAGAATGAAAACAAAATATGGATCGCTTAGCCTCAGAGAAAGAGACTGCCCGGATGCAGTTGGCTTCTGCTGAGGTTCAGCTTCAGGCTGCAAAGGAGAAGAACTTGTTGCAGGCCAAAATGATTGAGGGACTCCAATCTCAGCTGAGCTCAGCATTTTCTAGTCAAGAGAATCTGGCCAAGGAGCTCGAGGTTGCCAAGTCAGAAGTTATTACGGCCCGGAGCGAAGCTGATAAAAACGTGGCCCAGCTCAAAGTTGATGTCGAGGCTATCCAGGAGCAGGCAAAAGCATGATGAAGCATGCAAGGTAGGAATCCCGAAGAGAGACCCTCGAGGGAGTCCATGTTCATAATTTTGACATATTGACCAAAATCGCGAATGCCAAGACATGCGAAACCGATGCTCGGAGTCTAGCTTTTCCCGAGGAGGATTCAGAAGCGTCAGAAGAGTCGGGTGAGCACTTGTCACGACCCAAATACCCAACCAGTTGTGATGGCACATATGTTGGAACTAGGCAAACCGACATTCTCAATATGCTTTCAATATATAACAGAAGTGAGCTAAAGCAATTAAACTAACTGAAGGTTTACATAATAACGGGGTAAAAATCCAAAACACAAGTGCGGAATAATAGCCCGACATCGGGGTATCACTAAGTCACGAGCATCTAACAACCAATCTAGAAAATAGAGTTTACTACAGTCTGTGTCAAATGCCAATACAAGAGAGAAGAGATAATAAGAAAGGAGAAACAAGGACTGCGGACACTGACAACTACCTCGTAAGTCTCCGATAATCAACTCGCGCACGAACTCAGCAACTGCCAGAACCGTACAAACCTGGATATGTACATGAAGTGCAGGGTGTAGCATGAGTACAACCAACTTAGCAAGTAATAGAATTAAATAAGGAACTGAGAAGCAGTGACGACCTATAATAATACAGATCATTTCAAAAGTTTTCAGTAAAGAGTGAACATGCTTTCAAATCCGGTGGTATAAGTCAACTCACTTCGAGTTCAAGTAAAACAAATATGAATCTTCCAGAAATTTCACAACAACATCAGATATAAACTAAGTGCAACAATAAATAAAAACAAGTACAACCTCTCAAGGCAGCAGTCACTCAACTCATCTCAACAACTCATACCCTCGGCTCTCAGCCCGCAGTACACACTCTCGATAAGTACCTGTGCTCACTGGGTGTGTATAGACTCCGGGGGGGCTCCTTCAGCCCAAGCGCTATATTGCTGCGGCACGTAGCCCGATCCAATATTATTGCGGCGTGCAACCTGATCTAATATTATTGCGGCGTGCAACCC
>AWOL01S0141911.1:17098-29594 GCA_000715115.1 Nicotiana otophora
CCCGAAGGCTTGTTGTGGCGTGCAACCCGATCCATATACCTCACAGCTCGCTGCTCGACACTCAGGCCCTACCTCAGTCACTAACCTCTCCAGTCCCTCGGGCTCACAGAATATCATAATAACCAGCCCAAGCAGAAAATACAACAATTATCAACAAGAAATGAGAGGAAATAGTGATATACCACACAAGTAAGACTGTGACTGAGTACAAGACAACAATTAGCAGTCAATTCAACAAGTATACGACCACTGCGGGTCCCATCAGTCATATCATATGGCCTAAGCATGGTTTCTAACACGAAAGGCAGTCAGTTGCTCAAAGACAAGGAAAACAAGTAATAACAATGGCTACTCGACTTTATAGTCTCACGGGATGGAACAAGTCACAATCCCTCACGGTGCACGCCCGCACGCCCGCACGCCCGTCACCTAGCATGTGCGTCACCTCCAAAATATTCACATTATACAAATTCTCGGGGTTTCATACTCTCAAAACCAGATTTAAGACTATTACTTACCTCAAACCGAGCAAATCTCTTCTCCGAAATGCCTTTGCCTCTCAAATCGGTCTCCAAATGTCCCGAATCTAGCCACAAATAGAACAATACAATCAATATAGGCTAAAGGGATCAATTCCACAAGAGAAGTACTAAATTAGAGCCAAAAATCTGAAATTGGCCGGAACCCGACCCCCGGGCCCACGTCTCGAAATCCGACAAAAGTTACAAAACCCGAAGGCTCATTCACTCATGAGTCTAACCACACAAAAGTTACTCAAATCCGATAATAAAATCCTATTCAAAACCTCAAAATCCCAACTCAATAGTTCTTCCTCTTTTTCCCCAATGTCTCACCCCAAATCATAAATTAGATGATAAAATTAAAGATGAAATCATGGAATTTAACCAAAACCAAGTAAGAATCACTTACCCCAATCAACTCTACGAAAATCCCTTCAAGAATCTCCCAATTTCGTGTTCTCTAGCTTAAAATATGCAAAATGGGTTCAAACCCTCGTTTATGAAATTAATATTGCCTGCCCAGATATCCTTCGTCGCGATCGCGGAACATTCCTCGCGATCACGAAGCACAACTACGCTGCCCCACATTTGTACCCTACACGAATGCGGAATCACCCACGCGATCGCATCCTGCCTCATGCGATCGCATGGAGCATTGGCCAAACCTCCCCTCCTGCTCAAATCCTTCTATGCGAACGCAACCTTAGCCACGCGTTCGTGAAGCATATCTTTGCACACATACGCGATCGTGTTCCTAACTCGCGATCGCATAGAACAAACTCACCTCTTCCCCAAATAAGCTTACGCGATCGCGAATGAATCCCTGTGATCGCGTATAAGGAAACCAAAACCTGCTGAAACCGGAACTTCAGCTATCAAGCCAAGTCCAAAAATGATCCGTCAAGCATCCGAAACTCAGTCGTTAGTCGAGCCATCGAATCTCTCAAAACAACATCAAAACACCAATTACACCCGGATTCAAATTTAAAGAACTTCTAATCTTTCAAATGCCATAAACGACGGCGAAACCTACCAAACCACGTCCGATTGACCTCAAAGTTTGCACACAAGTCATATTCAACATTACGGACCTATTCCAACTTTCGAAATCTGAATCCGACCCCGATATCAAAAGGTCAATCCCCCGGTCAAACTTTCCAAAATTTGACTTTCGCCATTTCAAGCCTAAATTAGCTACAAACCTCAAATTCACAGTCCGGACATGCTCCTAAGTCCAAAATCACCCAACGGTGCTAACATAACCGACAGAACTCCATTCTGGAGTCGTCTTCATACATTTGTGACTACGGTCAAAATCCTGAGACTTAAGCTTCCATTTTAGGGACTAAGTGTCTCGAAACACTCCGTAACCTAAAACAAGACCTCCCGGCAAGTCACTTAAGCAAAAACAAATACGTGAAAAACACTAAATAGGGAATCGAGGCTAATACACTCAAAATGACTGTCCGGGTCATTACATCCTCCCCCTCTTAAAACAATCGTTCATCCTCGAACGAGCATAGAGACATACCTGAAGTAGTGAAAAGATGAGATTAAAAGCTGCGCATATCGTGCTCGGTATCCCATGTCGCCTTCTCGACCGGCTGACCTCTCCACTGAACCTTCACAAAAGCAATATTCTTCGACCTCAGCTTTCGAACCTATCTATCTAAGATCGCCACCGGCTCCTCAACATAAGATATATCCTTGTAAAACTGGACTGAGCTAAAATCCAATACGTGAGACTGATCGTCGTGATACTTCCAGAGCATAGAAACATGAAATACTAGATGAACTCTTGCTAGACTAGGAGGCAAGGTAAGCTCATAAGTAACCTCCCCAACACGTCGCAATACCTCAAATGGACCGAAAAACCTCGAGTTCATCTTGCCCTTCTTTTCGAACCTCATAACACCCTTCATGGGTGACACCCGGAGCAATACCCCCTCCCCAACCATAAATGCAATATCGCGAACCTTCCGATCTGTATAACTCTTCTACCTGGACTGGGTTGTGCGTAGTCTATCCTAAATTACCCTAACCTTCTCCAGAGCATCCTGAACCAAGTCTGTACCCAATAATCTAGCCTCGCTCAGCTCGAACCAACCCACTGGAGACCTACACCGCCTACCATACAGAGCCTCATACGGTGCCATCTGGATGCTCGAATGGTAACTATTGTTGTAAGCAAACTCCGCTAGAGGCAAGACTGATCCCACGAACCCCAAACTCCATCACACATGCACAAAGCATATCCTCTAATATATAAATAGTGCGCTCGGACTGTCCCGTCCGTCTGAGGGTGAAATGCTATGCTCAAATCCACTCGAGTACCCAACTCATGCTGTATGACCCTCCAGAATCGTGATATAAATTGCGTACCCCGGTCAGAGATGCTAGATACCGGTATGCCATGAAGCCTGACGATCTCACAAATATACACTCGAGCTAGCTGCTCGAAAGAATAGGTAGTCATCACAGGAAATAAATGAGCTGACTTGGTCAGCCGGTCCACAATCACCCATACTGCATCAAACGTTCGCTGAGTCCGTGGAAGCTCAACAACAAAATCCATAGTGATCCGCTCCCATTTCCACTCTGGAATCTCTAACTTCTAAAGCAACCCACCTGGTCGCTGATGCTCATACTTCACCTGCTGGAAATTTAGGCATCGAGCTACATACTCCACTATGTCCTTCTTCATTCTCCTCCACCAATAATATTGTATCAAGTCCTGATGCATCTTCGCGACACTCGGATGAATAGAATACCGCAAACTATGAGCCTTCTTGAGAATCAACTCACAGAAACCATCTACATTGGGCACACATAGCCTGCCCTGCATCCTCAATGCACTATCAACCCCAATAGTGACCTCTTTAGCTTCACCGTGCTTGACCGTGTCCTTAAGGTAAAGCAGATGGTGGTCCTCATACTGACGCTCCCTGATACGATCATAAAGAGAAGACCGAGAGATCACACAAGCCAATACTTGACTCGGCTCAGAAACATCCAATCTAACAAACTGACTAGCTATGGCCTGAACATCCAATGCCAATGGCCTCTATGCTGCTGAAAGATATGCTAAGCTCCCCAAACTCTCTGCTCGGCGACTCAAGGCATCGGTCACCACATTGGCCTTCCCGGGATGGTACAAAATGGTAATATCATAGTCTTTTAGAAGCTACAACCACCTCTGCTGATGCAAGTTAAGATCCTTCTGTTTGAACAAATGCTGCAAACTCCGATGATTAGTGTAAATCTCATAATGGACCTCGTACAAATAGTGCCGCCAAATCTTCAAGGCGTGAAAAATAATTGCTAACTCAAGGTCATGGACATGATAATTCTTCTCATGGGTCTTCAACTGGCATAAGCAATCACTCTACCCTCCTACATCAGAACACACCCAATACTTATCTGCGAGGCATCACAATACACTGTGTAAGAACTAGAAGCTGATGGCAGAACTAGAACTAAGGTCATGGCCAAGGCAGTCTTGAGCTTCTGAAAGCTCTCCTCGCACTTATCCGACCACCTGAATGGGGCACCCTTTTGGGTCAATCTAGTCAAGGGCGATGTAATAGATGAAAAACCCTCCACAAAACGACGATAATAGCCCGCCAAACCAAGAAAGCTCCTAATCTCTGTGGCTGAGGACGGTCTGGGCCAACTCTGCACCGCCTTTATCTTCTTCAGATCCACCTGAATACCCTCATTAGACACCATGTGTCCCAAGAATTCCACTGAACTGAGCCAAAATTCACACTTGGAGAACATTGCATAAAGCTTCTCCTCCCTCAATCGCTGTAACACAATCCTCAGATGCTAGGCATGATCCTCCTGGCTACGAGAGTACACCAGGATATCATCAATGAATACACTATTTATCAGATGCATGAACACTGCTAGGGTGTTGGTCAGCCCAAAAGACATCATAAGAAACTCATAATGGCCATATCGGGTCCTTAAAGCTATCTTAAGAATATCCGAATCTTCAGCTGGTGATACCCTGATCTCAAATCAATCTTGGATAACACCATCGCTCCCTAAAGCTGGTCAAACAAATCATCAATATGCGACAAAGGATACTTGTTCTTAATTATGACCTTGTTCAACTGTCTGTAATCAATGCACATTCTCATAGTACCATCATTTTCTTCACAAAGGTAACTGGTGCACCCCAAGGTGACACGCTAGGACGAATAAACCCCTTATCGAGGAGTTCCTGAAGCTGCTCCTTCAACTCCTTTAACTCAGTCGGTGCCATACGGTACGGTGGAATAGAAATGGGCTGAGTGCCCGGTACCAAATCAATACCGAAATCAATATCCCTGTCGGGCGGCATGCCCGACAAGTCTGCAGGAAACACATCCAGGAAATCTTGCGCCACCGGAACAGAATAAATAGCAGGGGCCTCTACACTAACATCCCTCACAAAGGCCAAATAAGATAGACAACCTTTCTCAACCATCCGCTGAGCTTTCAAGTATGAAATCACTCTACTGGGAACATAGTCTATAGAGCCGCTCCACTCAACCCTCGGTAATCCTGGCATCGCCAACGTCACGGTCTTAGTGTGACAATGTAGAACAATATGACATGGAGACAACCAATCCATATCCAAAATCACGTCAAAATCGACCATACTAAGCAATTTCAAGAGGTTCACTCTAGTCTGTAGACTCCCAATAGTCACCACACATGACCGATATACACGGTCCACAATGATAGTATCTCCCACTGGAGTGGATACATGAGCAGATGAAACTAGAGACTCACAGGGCATATCCAGATAATGAGCGAAATACGAGGACACGAATGAATAAGTGGAAACAGGGTCAAATAATACAGAGGCATCTCTATGGCAAACTGAGACAATACCTGTAATCAAAGCATCTGAAGCAATGGCATCTGGTATGACAGGAAGAGCATAGAAACAGGCCTGGCCGCCCCCTGATCGGCCTCCCCCTCTCGGGCGACCCCTAGTTGACTAGGCTCTACCCTGGGTTGGCGGAGCGGGTGATGGAGGGGCTGGTACTAATGACATAGACTGGCTCCTCTGTGGAGCTGGACCTCCCACTATACGGGGACACTCTCTCCTCATGTGACCAAACTCCCCACACTCATAACAACTCCCCGGTGCTGGTGCAGGGGACTGAAGGGAGCCCCGAGCATCGGGATAATAGGCAGAAGGACCTGGCAAAGGCGAACCCTGACCCGATGGAGCACGGGACGAACTCTACGCTGGGAGGGCAGCGAGAGATGAACGGCCCTGCTGATAACTGTGAGAAACATGGCCAGATGATGCACCACGGTGACCTGGGCGAGCCATCTGAGCATGTCTAAAAGGACGGCCTCTATCGTGCTGGAACTGACCCCTAGAAGGAGCACCGCTAAATCCTCCCTATCCACGAGGACTCTTGGCCTCCCTCTCAACCCTCTCTTGACTGCGAACCATCTCAATCTGACGAGCAATGTCGACAGCCTCATCAAAGTAGCACCAGACTCTCTCTCTCTAGTCATAAGCAATCGCAACTGATCAGTGAGGCCATCTATAAACCTCCTGATCCTCTCCCTATCTGTGGGAATCAACCAGATAGCATGAAGGGGCAACTCTGAGAATCGCATCTCATACTACATCACAGACATATCACCCTAACGAAGCTTCTCAAACTGTCTGCGCAGCTCCTCTCTATAGGAGTGAGGCACAAACTTCTCTAGAAAGATAACGGTGAACTGCTGCCAGGTAAGGGGTGCTGCGCTGACCGACCTACGCCTATCGTAAGCCTCCCACCAACTGAATGCAGCCCCAGAGAACTCAAAGGTAGTGAACGAGACCCCACCGGTCTCCAGAATACCTACCATACAAAGTATCCTCTGACACCTGTCTAAGAAACCCTGTGCACCACTGAAAGATGGAGGCTGGAGTCTCCCAAACCTTTCCAATCTACACTGCTCATCCTCAGGCATAGAAGGAACCACATAGTCCTGAGCAGCTATAACCGGCTGGGTTGGGGGTGCCCCGGTGTCTGGAATCCCTGTACCACCTGCTCTGGTGTGCGGACAGCGAGAGTCTGAGCACCTCCCCCGGCCTGAGAAGTGGCTGCTGCGGCCGGAATAGAGACCGCTTGAGCAAGATTGGTACATGCGGTCTGAATCTGAGCTAAGGCCTCCTGAAGGCCTGGAATCACAATAGGCACAGGTGGTGCCTGAGCTGGTGCATCAGCAACTGGAATCTGGTCATGATCTAGGGCAACTAGTGGATGTACAGGTACGGTCCCAACTGCTGTGCGGGCTGCACCTCTGCCCTTACCGCGACCTCGGCCTCTCGCGACCCTGGATGGTATTATTAGTGGTTGTCCATCATGTCTGGTAGTACGAGTCCTCACCATCTGTGAGAGAATAAAACAACAGATGTTTAGTTACTAGAATCAACAGATTCACACGACAAGAATTCAAGAATGTGGAGTTTCCTAAGAGTTCTACAGTCTCTCGAAGATAAGTACAGACGTCTCTGTACCGATCCGCAAGACTCTACTAAACCTGCTTATGACTCATGAGACCTATGTAACCTAAGTTCTGATACTAACTTGTCATGACCCAAATACCCAACCAGCCGTGATTGTGCCTATCGTGGAACTAAGCAAGCCGACATTCTCAATATGCTTTCAATATATAGCAGAAGTGAGCTAAAACAATTAAACTAACTGAAGGTTTACATAATAACGGGGTAAAAACCCAAAACACAAGTGCGAAATGATAGTCCGACATCGGGGTATCACTAAGTCACGAGCATCTAACAACCAATCTAGAAAATAGAGTTTACTACATTCTGTGTCAAATGACAATACAAGAGAGAAAAAATAACAAGAAAGGAGAAACAAAGACTGCAGATGCCGACAGCTACCTCGTAAGTTTTCGATAATCAGCTCGCGCATGAACACAGCGACCGCAAGAACCGTACACACCTGGATCTGCACATGAAGTGCAGGGTGTAGTATGAATACAACCAACTCAGCGAGTAACATAATTAAATAAGGAACTGAGAAGCTGTGACGAACTATAATAATACAGATCATTTCAAAAGTTTTCAGTAGAGAGTGAACATGCTTTCAAATCCGGTGGTATAAGTCAACTCAGTTCGAGCTCATGTAAAACATATATGAATCTTCCAGAAATTTCACAACATCAGATAGCAACTAAGTGCGACAATAAATAATAAAAAGTACAGCCTCTCAAGGCAGCAGTCACTCAACTCATCTCAACAGTTCATACCCTCGGCTCTCAGCCCTCAATACACACTCTCGATAGGTACCTGCGCTCACTAGGGTTGTACAGACTCCGGAGGGGCTACTTCAGCCCAAGCGCTATATTGCTGCGGCGCGCAACCCGATCTAATATTGTTGCGGCGTGCAACCCTATCCAATATTGTTGCGGCGTGTAACCCGATCTAATATTGTTGCGGCGTACAACTCGATCCATATACCTCACAGCTCGCTGCTCGGCACTCAGGTCCTACCTCAGTCACTAACCTCTCCAGCCCATCGGGCTCACAGAATATCATAATAACTAGCCCAAGCAGAAAATACAACAAGTATCAACAAAAACTGAGAGGAAACAGAGATATAACACACAAGTAAGACTGTGACTGAGTACAAGACATCAATTAGCAGTCAATTCAACAAGTATATGACCGTTGCGGGTCCTAATAGTGATATCATATGGCCTAAGCATGGTTTCTAACATGAAAGACAGTCAATTGCTTAAAGACAAGGAAAATAAGTAATAACAATGGCTATCGACTTTATAGTCTCACAGGACGGACCAAGTCACAATCCCTCACGGTGCACGCCCGCACGCCCGTCACCTAGCATGTGCGTCACCTCTAAATATTCACATTATACAAATTCTCGGGGTTTCATATCCTCAAAACCAGATTTAAGACTGTTACTTACCTCAAACCGAGCAAATCTCTATTCCGAAATGCCTTTGCCTCTCAAATCGGTTTTCAAACGTCCCGAATCTAGCCACAAGTAGAACAATACAATCAATATATTCTAAAGGGATCAATTCCACAAGAAAAGTACTAAATTATAGCCAAAAATCCGAAATTGGCTCTAACCCGACCCCCGAGCCCACGTCTCGATATCCGACAAAAGTCACAAAACCCGAAGGCCCATTCACTCACGAGTCTAACCATACCAAACTTACTCAAATACGATAACAAAATCCTATTCAAAACTTTAAAATCCCAACTCAAGAGTTCTTCCTCTTTTTCCCTAATTTCTCACCCCAAATCACAAATTAGATGATAAAATTAAAGATGCAATCATGGGATTTAACCAAAACCAGGTAAGAATCACTTACCCCAATCAACTCCACCAAAATCCCTTCAAGAATCTCCCAATTTCGTGTTCTCTAGCTCAAAAAATGCAAAATGGGTTCAAACCCTCGTTTTTGAAATTAATACTGCCTGCCCAGATATCCTTCATCGCGATCGCGGAACATTACTCACGATCGCGAAGCACAACTACGCTGCCCCATATTTGTACCCTACGCGAATGCGGAATCACCCACATGATCGCGGATCATTGCCTCTCATACCTACGCAATCGCATCCTGGCTCATGCGATCGCATAGAGCATTGGCCACACCTCCCCTCCTGCTCAGATCATTCTATACGAACGCGACCTTAGCCACGCGTTCGCGAAGCACATCTTCGCACATATACACGATCACGTTCCTAACTCTGCGATTGCATAGAACAAAACTCACCTCTGCCCAAAATAAGCTTACGTGATCGCGAATGAATCCCTGCGATCGCGTACAAGGAAACCAGAACCTGCTGAAACCAGAACTTCAGCTATCAAGCCAAGTTCAAAAATGATCCGTTAAGTATCCAAAACTCACCCCGAGGTCCCTGAGTCCTCAACCAACATACCAACCAATCCTAAAATACCATACAAACTTAGTCGAACCTTCGAATCTCTCAAAACAACATCAAAATACCAATTACACCCGGATTCAAGTCTAAAGAACTTCTAAACTTTCAAATTCCACAAACGACACCGAAACCTACCAAACCACATCCAATTGACCTCAAATTGTGCACACAAGTCATATTCAACATTACAGACCTATTCCAACTTCCGAAATTTGAATCCGACCCCGATATCGAAAGATCAACCCTCCAGTCAAACTTTTCAAAATTTGACTTTCGCCATTTCAAGCCTAAATTAGCTACAGACCTCAAATTCATAGTCCGGACACGCTCCTAAGTCCAAAATCACCCAACGGAGCTAACTGAATTGACAGAACTCCATTCCGGAGTCGTCTTCACACACTTACAACTACAGTCAAAATCCTGAGACTTAAGCTTTCGTTGTAGGGACTAAGTGTCCCGAAACACTCCGAAACTAAAAACAAGACCTCCCAGCAAGTCACTTAAGCAAAAACAGATACGGGAAAAATAGTAAATAGGGGATCGAGGCTAATACATTCAAAATGACCGACCGGGTCATTACATCCTCCCCCTCTTAAAACAATCGTTCATCCTCGAATGAGCATAGAGACATACCTAATGTAGTGAAAAGATGAGGATAACGGCTGCACATATCGTGCTCGGTCTCCCAAGTCACCTCCTCGACCGGCTGACCTCTCCACTGAACCTTCACAGAAGAAATACTCTTCGACCTCAGCTTTCGAACCTGCCTATCTAAGATCGCCACCAACTCCTCAACATAAGATAAATCCTTGTCCAACTGGACTGAGCTGAAATCCAATACGTGAGAACGGATTGCCATGATACTTCCGGAGCATAGAAACATGAAATACTGGATGAACTCCTGGTAGACTGGGAGGTAAGGCAAGCTCATAAGCAACCTCCCCAACACGTCCCAATACCTCAAATGGACCGATAAACCTCGGGCTCAGCTTGCCCTTCTTTCCGAACCTCATAATACCCTTCATGGGTGACACCCGGAGCAATACCCGCTCCCCAACCATAAATACAACATCGCGAACCTTCTGATCTGCATAACTCTTCTGCCTGGACTGAGTTGTGCGTAGTCTATCCTGAATTACCCTAACCTTCTCCAGAGCATCCTGAACCAAGTCTGTACCCAATAATCTAGCCTCGCCCGGCTCGAACTAACCCACTAGAGACCTACACCGCCTACCATACAGAGCCTCATACGGTGCCATCTGGATGCTCGACTGGTAACTGTTGTTGTAAGAAAACTCCGCTAGAGGCAAGAACTGATCCCACGAACCCCCAAACTCCATCGCCTTTTTGGGTTAAGTCTTCGTAGGGTTCGGTGTGACCGATAATTTTCCCTCGAAATATTTTAAGTTTATAGCCTTGCCGAGGGTAATCTTTAGAACCAGGCAATGCCAAATAAGCTTCATGTCCTCGAGTATTTTTAACTCGTAATGGCCTTAGCCTTTAATTCGGGAAATGCCAAATAGGCTTCATGCCCTCGAGTTTTATTAACTCGGACCAGCCTTTTTAAATTCGGGTAATGCCAAATAAGCTTCATGCCCTCGAGTTTTATTAACTTGGACTGGCCTTAGCCTTTAAATTCGGGCATGCCAAATAGGCTTCATGCCCTCGATTTTTATTAACTTGGAATGGCCTTAGCCATTAAGTTCAGACAATGCTAAATAAGCTTTATGCCTTCGAGTATCTTTAACTGGGAATGGCCTTAGCCTTTAGATTCGGGCATGCCAAATAAGCTTTTTGCCCTCGAGTATCTTTAACTCGAAATGTCCTTAGCCTTTAGATTCGGGCATGCCAAATAGGATTCATGCCCTTGAGTTTTATTAACTCGAAATGATCTTAGCCGTTAAGTTCGGGCATGCCAAATAAACTTCATGCCCTCGAGTTTTATTAACTCGGAATGGCCTTAGCCGTTAAGTTCGGGCATTGTCAAATAAGCTTTATGCCTTCGAGTATCTTTAACTCGGAATGGCCTTAGCCTTTAGATTCGGGCATACCAAATAAGCTTTATGCCCTCGAGTTTCTTTAACTCGGAATGGCCTTGGCCTTTAGATTCGGGCATTCCAAATAGGCTTCATGCCCTTGTAATTTGGTATCTCGGAATGTCTGAGATTGTTTCGATCGGCAGTGCCTGAGTGAATGTTCGAACTCGGATTTTAAGATTGCCTTTAGGCTTGATGTCTAGTCCCCGAATGAATGTTCGAACTCGGATTTTAAGATTGCCCTTAGTATTGATATCTTTAGCTGTAGGGAATCCTTTGAAACAATTGAAGAAATGTTTTTGAAAACGGGATGTTTATATGCAAATGAGGCTTTCTTATTCTTGCACATAATAGTTGTCAAACCTCTTTTTTCCCGCAACCCTTATTACGAGGCTGAGTTAGAAGAGTTTTTCCAATTGAAGTGACATTTTGAAAAGGGATTATTTATTATTTGGAGTCACCATTTGGAATTGAGTTTTGGTGTTCCAAGTCACCTTTTATCTTGAATCCCTTATGAAAAGGAAGGTTTGACTCCTAATTTATGGTCTATAAAATAGAAGATTGAGTAAGAAATTCTGCTGACCGAGAAAAAGGTGTAAGGCACCCCTCGAGTCCCGTGGTTATAGCACGGTCGATTTATTGACTAATGTAAGGCTTAAATTAATTTTTAGCTATTCTTGTATTTTATTGATTATGACTTATTTATTACCGCTTATTGATTATTATATTTTATTAATTATTTTGACCTAGATGCGGTATGCACACAAGGTACTTCTTTGAAATTGAATGTTAAACCAAGGTACGGAATGTACACATGGTCAAACCATAATTATTTTGAATTTAAAGGTATCAAGACGCGGGAATGCGCACAAGATCCTTTTATTACTTAAGCATATCAATCCAAGGTTCGGGTATGAACACATGGGCTAATATTTAAAGTACATCTAAAGTTTTTCTAGCATTTTAGAATATCTCAATTATTTATCTATTTT
>AWOL01S0141918.1:4901-32412 GCA_000715115.1 Nicotiana otophora
GTGTGTGTGTGTGTGTGTGTGTGTGTATGTATGTGTGTGTGTGTGTGTGTGTGTGTGGATGGTGGTGCAATAACAATACCAAGAATCATACACAAATCAATGACCCTAATGTATGTGGGTGGAGGTGTAATCCCAATCACAATCCCTACACAATTTTGCATAATAATTTCCACATAAATCATAACTTGGAATCATAACATGTAGATACACAATCCATAGTTTGGAACACATCCTCAATTTATAATACAATATGATGAGAGCATTTCAAACACGAATTGAACATATATCCTTGTCACAAAACTTATTCGGAATACTCAATTTGTAATAAATATCTTGGAGCTTACAAGGATATTGGGGGTTCTAATTCTTAAAGAAGAGTTAGCCAACATACCTCAATGGAGCTTCCTTAAACTCTAAAATGTTTCGGAATTCTTAGCAACTTCAATCTATTTTAGAAATATAACAAGTTGAACCAAAATTAGGAAAATGATCATGGTTCTAGCTCATTTGAGGATTTTATCAAACACTAGGTGTGCATTAAGGTTTCAATGTCCTTTTATGGAGGATTCCATCATCCCACAACCCATTCTTTACCATATTTAGCTCACAATCTTCCTACACCCTTTGATAACACATTCATGCAAAATAAACAATTCTCATACCTAAGAATTGTCTTGCTAATTACCCATTTTTAGATAAATTTTGAAATTAAGGGCTAGGGTGTAGAATCTTACCTCTAGGATGAAGATCTGGTGAGTTTTCCTTGTTAATCTTCAAAGATTTGAGCAAGAATTGAAGGATAATTTGTTGAAGATCACTCTAGGGAACTCTCTCACTCTCAAAACATCAGGTTTTAGCTCAAAAATAGTCCATTGCGTCTATTTAATCGAAGTAGGGTCGGGTTTTAAAAACCCAAAATTGAAGATCCAATACAGGATATGCGGTCGCATATGCGACCGCAGAATGGATATGCGGTCTGCATATCGGCCGCACAATTTGGTGCCCAAAACTAGGGGTCGCCTGCCTGGGTCTGCGGTGGAATGCAGCCTGCAGACCTGTCCTGCGGTCACATAATGCATCGTAAAACTGGTATGCGGTCGCATAATGCACCGCAGATCTTCCTCCAAACTGCCTCGCATCTGCTTCACTCTGCGGCCATTATGCGGTCCGCAGAGTGATTCTGCGACCGCATAGTAGGTCGCAGAAATGCCCTCTTTTGCCGAAAATGTTTCTTTACTCCCCAGTGTAATGTTCAACCCAAAAAGTTCGAGCCGCGGCGAGCAAGCTCACTGTGAAGAATTTCTACAATCCCCAAACACGTTATCCTAGTTCGGCACCACGAAAACATAAATTACCTTGCAAAATTTTTACGGGGCCTTACATTCTCCCCCATTTAGGATCATTTGTCCTCGAATGAGGGTAAAAGTTTACTATTAAACATTCAATGTGGCCCAACTATTAATTCACACACACCAGTAGTTTCAAAATTTGGTTAACTCCCCAAATTGCCAAAAACTTTTCCAGAGTCTTCCCTGTAACTGGGCCTATCCACCTGCCAGAGAATTCTAGAAATCAATCCTAACAACATATAAATAACCGACGATACAATATAACACAAGAACAACATCAATCGTGGCCTCATAAGCAATATATTACCAGAAAAGAAACACCCTTAACATTAACTGTACAAATGATACATAATTCATAGAAAGTAACTCTTAGAATTTTCATAGATCACAACTTTATAAATACATGGCAATTCAAACAAATAAGTATACTTCTTCTTCATTTCTTCCTCGGCCTCCCAAGTAGCCTCTTCAACTTGTTAGTTTCGCCATAACACTTTCACGGAGGCAATTTCTTTATTTCTCAACTTCCGAACTTGTCGATCAATAATAGAAACTGGAATCTCTTCATAAGTAAATTTCTCATTAACCTCAATAGTCTCAACTGGAACAATGAGTGTCGGGTCTCCAAGTACTTTCTTCAATATAGACACATGAAACACGGGGTGCACTAATGACATCTCAGGTGGTAGCTCAAGCTTGTACGCCACTTCACCGATCCTCTGGATGATTCTGTAAGGTCCGACATACCTCGGACTCAATTTCCCTTTCTTACCAAATTGCACTACACCTTTCATGGGGGAAACCTTCAAGAATACCCAATCATCTTCTTTGAACTTTAAATCCCTACGACGAACATCCGAATTGGACTTCTGACGACTCGGAGCAATCTTCAACCGTTCCTTAATGATCTTAACTTTTTCCATAGCCTGATGCACGAGATCTGGCCCTATCAACTCTGCTCCCCCAATCTCGAACCACCCAATGGGAGATCTACATCTCCTTATATAAAGCCTCGAACGGTGCCATCTGAATGCTAGCATGATAACTGTTGTTGTAGGCAAATTCCTAGCTACCTTTGAAGTCTAGAACACAAGCGCGCAACATATCCTCGAGCGTCTGAATAGTCCGCTCTGCCTGCCCATCCGTCTGCGGGTGAAAGGTTGTACTGAGATTCACCTGAGTACCAAAACCTTGCTAAAATTTCATCCAAAAATTAGCCGTGAATTGTGCCCCCCGATCAGAAATGATAGAAACTGGAGTGCCATGCAACCTGACTATTTCTTTGATATACGACTGAGCATACTGTTCCGCTATATCGGTAGCCTTAAACGGCAAAAGGTGGGCTGATTTCGTGAGTCGATCCACAATTACCCAAATCGAGTCAAACTTACGAGGAGTGCGAGGTAGTCCTACCATAAAGTCCATATTAATCATTTTCCACTTTCACATTGGAATTTCTATGTTCTGTGACAACCCACCGGGCCTTTGGTGTTCGGCCTTCACTTGCTGACAATTTGGATATCTCACCAAAAAGTCAGCTACATTTCTCTTCATATCATTTCACCAATAGACTTCCTTAAGATCATGATATATTTTCATATAGCTCGGGTGCACGGAATACATAAAAATGTGAGCCTCGATCCTTATTCTTCCCCGGAGACCATCCATGTTTGGAACACATAGTTGCCCTTGGTACCTTAGTGTACCATCATCCATGCCAAGAGAAAAGGCCATGGTCTTATGTTTATGAATCCCCTCTTTCAGTTGATCCTAGTCCGGCACCACGAAAACATAAATTACCTTGCAAAATATTTACGGGGCCGTACAATTTCTTTTCAAGAAATTGAGTAAAATGATTGGCAATCGAAGCACAAGTTAAAATCATACACAAGTAACACACTATTTATTCTTGAATTACTTTTTCCCAAAAAATGGCAATACACAATTTCAACTCACGATTATGTAAGAACGAAAAACACATCGAAACTACTTACAAAGCATAGCATTTGTTAAAACAACCATATATGGGCATCACTTGAGTTCATAAGCTTTTAGGCAGTTCTATTTTTGAAGTCAATTTCAGAACAGTTGAATCAAAGCTCATTTCATAATCTTTCTCACATCATCTCATTTTATTGGCACCATTGGCCACAAGTATAACTTTCACTCTTAGCACGTTGGCCACACTTTATATCCTCAATTCACTTATTTCACTTCCAACCATATTTATAGATTATCAACAATAAGACATTTCCAATCAAGACTTTAGGTACACATATGAGCAATTAAGAGTCTTAAGCATATTGAGATTTTCTTACATAATTTGGCATCATAACCTTCATTTGAAACACGACTCAAAGACATAGTATTTTAATACACATATCATTCTTGAACACATTCACATAATGTGATAGGAACATTCGGAACACGTTTTGAATACATAATTCTCGACACTTTGCTTATTCGGGACAATCAAATTTATTGGGAACATATCGGAACATAGAATAAGGAACTTGAGACAACCATACTTGAAACTTACAGGAACATCATGGAATTCAATTCTAAGAGAATAGTTTAGCGAACATATCTTGATGGAGCTCTTTAGTGCTACTAAAACCACCCACTACTCTCACAACTTTAATCTACATCAACATAATTCAATTGGACTAATATTAGTAAAACTTTCCAGGTTTTTGATCGTTTTGGCAATTTATCAAACACCTAGAGTGCATAGCATTCAACTACCTCTAGTAATGGTGTTTCTTCATCCAACATTCCCTCCTTCCCACCAACAAAATATAATACAATATCCTTTCATTACTAATTGCCTTCTTTAGCACCATTATAATCATCAATGAATTCACATCCACTAAATTTCACTAATTAACTCATTACAAAATCTCTACAGCACCCAATAATCTAGTTTAAGTATTTATGGCTTCCAATCACCATCTCATAAGTTATTACACATATTTCATACATATATAATCACTATAGATTATTTAGAGATGGTGGATATACCTCTTGTAGACCAAATCCTGAAAGACAGCTTTTGGGGTGTTCTTGAGATTTTGAAGAAATCCTATGGAATCCCATTAAAACCTTGTTGTAACTAGTGATTGAGAAGTGAAATCATCATAAAAACACACTTAAAAACTCACCTTAGGTGTGTATTGGAAACCTTGGCCGGATGGGTGATGGAGATAAAGCGCTAGTCTTGAAGAAATGACTTAGCCACTCTCTCTCCCGGCCTTGGGGGTAATTGTAGGGCTCCTAAGTGCACGGTTGCGCACCTGGTCGCGCACCTGAGGCAAAAACCATCTAATATGCACGGTCGCGCATATGGTCGCGCATATGGCATAGGTCCGGTAAAATGGCCATAACTTTCTGTAGAAACATCCAAATGACGAACAGTTTGATGCGTTGGAAACTAGACTCAAAGGGATTTAATATGATAGGTATATCACCACTATGTCATTATATGGAGGGAGTTCTATTCATTTGAAATCGGGTTTTGTGCTAATTAAAATATCCTTTCCACTTAATGTATCCAACTTGTTCCACACAAGTTCTTGCCATTCACAAAACTCCTTAGTATGTTCCAACACACCTTAAACATACATTATCAATTCAAAATGATGTGGCTCTATCCCATAGGTCTTCTTTAATACTCAAATACGTTATTCCCAAATACCGTTGGCGCACTTTAAAATCTTAAATCATTAGAAAATATTTACGGGGCCTTATACCCCCCGGCACCGTCGAAGCCGACCTCACCCCTCGAGGTATTGTTATCAACTCTTTGAGCCGTTTGATTTATAGGAACGTCGGGAAGAATCGAACCCCTTCCATTGGTGTTGTTTAAAATCCCTGACAACGCCTACTTCAATCCAGCCATGACCTAATCCTGCCTTGAGAGGTGGCCCATGATGGCTTTCTGTTGCTCTCTTAGGATTCTTACTGTTTTCGCAACATGTTCATCTTCCATGTCATCGGGAGTTGGCTCCCGTACATGTCGGGGGAACTGTCCTCCACGGACCGGGGTTGCCTCATCCCATTTGTTATGGGTGTCGCTGATTGAATCCTCATGTTGAGGTAGATTTTCATGTCCCTCAACGTTGTGTGCGATGTTGATATCGTTAGCTGCCATTTTCGATTTTTTGATAAGGAACAAAGAATCAAAAGAAGTTAGTAATAAACGCAAGGATCAACTCAATTACGCAACTGTCTAAGCCCCACGGTGGGCTCCAAATTGTTTACCCGTAAAATGGTACAGTTGAATTTGTTACGTGGTTTATAGACAAGCGAACTGATTTGATCCAAAAAAGGTAAATAAACAAGATTAAAAGTAAGACTTAGCGATTAAGATTGAAGAAAACGACAAGCCTGGCTCCGAGAACAGCGTCTCCGGGGACAGAAATGAGAGCAATATAAAAGAACAAATAAAGTTGTTTAATTGAGAGTGAAAGTAGAATACAGCATAAGTTTTGCCAAGAATTTCGTGTGCTTACAATGACTGTTGAGCCTACTATTTATAGCTATACATAGGGAAACAAGATCCTAGGATCAAGTTTCTCTTATATGACAATAAAAGAGCCATTGATGAATATGTAACGGTAGGCCACGAATGCAAATATTCTCTGCAACGGCTATCCATTTAATGTTAGGGAATATTCTTCATTTAATGTTGTCCGATGATAAACATTCAAACCGCTCCCGTTGACCAGGCTCCCTTCCAGGTTTATCCGGTATTAACTGCAGCTTGTTGTTTCCAGTATACTTGACTTCGCCTTTTATTTGTTTTCAGTTCCACGTGACACGCTATCATTCGACCATTTATTACAAACCAATTTTACCCTATACAGGCGTTTGAATGAAAAAATAGTAAGTTTGTATACCAGGATGATACACATGTGTCATTTTAGGTGGGGATTAGGCTGTTTTAATTAGCTACAAGCTACTCCACTACGTAATTTAAAGAAATTCAGATGAGAAATGCAGTATAATCATCCTTCTATTATATAATCTTCCTTTGGTATAGGCGAGAAAATAGGAGAGTACGAGAGGGAGAAAATTATCGCAAGTACAGGAAGATAAGAAGCCAACCAGCAATCAAGTCGTTATTAAACTATTGTCAAAACAGTAAACCATAATATATGAAATAAACTGGAAAACAAATAAATGAAAATGTTAAATAATTTCGAGCCCATGGAATTCAATGTATGTCTTTAAGAAATTTAATCTCCTTACTGTTGCCCAAGGTTTGGATTAATTCTTCCTAGGAAAGCGGAATACACTTTTCGTAATAGTGACATTTCAAATTAAAGAACTTCGGCAAACTCTAAGAATGAAATAAATCACACTTGACACTTACGTCTGTTTTGGAAAAATAATATAGACAAGAGAGGAGAGATTTCGGAATTTTTAGTGTGTGAAAAATAAGGTCAAGCCTTTAAATTTAGAAGCAATAAAATGATAAGGCGGAGAGACAATTCAAAAAATCTCTTTTCTCATTCACCTTAAAAACCCAACACAAATTTTATATATCAATCTCAAAAAAGTCAGAGGCAAGAATGGAATGAGGTCTTCTTTAGGAATAAAAGAAGCACCCAGCTAAAGAAGCTTATGAATGCATATTGTGACCGGTAGTCGGTGAATGCAATTCGATCGCATTCTTGTCTAATGATCGTCGTTTTCGAGCCAGATGAGCTGGAGATGGAGGATGGCGATGAAATTGAGGCAATGTTGCATCAAACTAGAGGCTCAACTGTTTGACTGATCTCTTCCGCTTAATGAATATAGTTTGTGCTCGGACCTGTAGGAGCATAGATGAGCTTCGTGGTTTTGCTCGGACCAGCTTTATTGAACGTAATTACATTACCTTCTGTTGTTGCAAGAAGATCATCAGTTGCTTCTTGCCATGAAATTAAAATATTTTTAGTTCTATCTAAATAAAATAAAATAAAAAAATCCCTCAATTAAATTTAGTATTTCCTGTTTTGTCGAGCCAAATGCGACTTAAAAATGTGAGTAAGAAGGATTAAGTAGTCCAACCTTAAGGAACCATTTGATTTGGGTCATTTTGTTAAATACTCCCGTACTTGCCATGAAATTCCCAAGTCAATTATAAAGTACTATCCCAAGGAACCCAACTACCGAGTCGTCCATTTCTCCTGAAATACCCAATTCCATTGCCACCAAAAAGAAACTAGAAAATCCCAATCTGCTGTACCCACCACCATGACACCACCACCAGTCTTCATCTCCTCCGCCACTCTCCCAACCCTCCTTTCTCACAAATCCCTCATCGACCACCTTCAATTTTCCCTACCCACCTTCACTTCCACCACTCAATCCCATCTTCGCCATGCCCACCAAACAAGCCCTTCCACTTCTCTCCTCCTTATGCCTTCTTGGTCTCTTTCCCCTTCACTTCCCTATATTGGTGTCAAGCTAGTCACTTATCACCCCAACAATTCCACCCAAAATCTACCTGGGGTTCACGCAAGTTATGTTCTTTTTAATTCCATCACTGGACAAACCTTAGCCACTATGGATGCCACTGAACTCACTGTCTACCGAACTGCTTGCATCTCAGCTTTAGCTTCTAACTTCTTATCAAGACAAGATTCTGAAACCCTTTTGATGATTGGTGCTGGTACTTTAGCACCACACTTGATCAAGGCACATCTAACAGTTAGGCCAAATTTGAAGAAAGTGATAGTATGGAACAGAACTGCTGATAAGGCAAAAAGGGTGATTGAAAAATTGCTAAGTGAAGGTGGATTTGAAGGGGTGAGTTTTGAGAGTAATGGGTGTCTTGAGGAAGTTGTGGAGTTGGGAGATATAGTGAGTTGTGCAACGAATTCGGAGACGCCATTGGTGAAGGGGGAGAAGCTTAAAGAAGGGGCGCATTTGGATTTGGTTGGATCATTTAAGCATTCGATGAGAGAGTGCGATGATGAAGCGTTGAAGAGGGGGAAAGTGTTTGTTGATAACGAGGCTGCGTTGGTAGAGGCAGGGGAATTAGTAGGTGCATTTGAGAGAGGGGTTATTACAAGGGATGAGATTGCTGGGAACTTGTTGGAATTGATCAAGGGAGAAAAGAACGGGAGAACAACTGCTGAGGAGATTACTGTGTTTAAATCTGTTGGTTCTGCTGTTGTTGATCTTCTCACTGCTCAATTGGCATATGAGACTTACATGAAAAGTTGTTAGTGAGAGTTACTTAATTCTGTTCTCATATATTCTCTGCGACTATATACATCATAATAAGAGAAGATAAGGATTTATTTTCTCTGAAGTGCTTATTCTAGGTTTCAATAACATAGCCATGCAGTTTAATGTTGTTTATCAAGACATATCAAAAGATGTAATCTTTGGACAGGTTTTTACCTGGACACCGTGGTTATTATATACTTCTTGTTGAAGTTTGTGATATGATAATGTTGCCATTGCGAACAACCATTAGAATTGGAATTTAGCAGTACATATGGAGGTCACAACAATAATAAAGGGAGATAGTTATGACCTCCACGGAATAAATAATATGATAGTAAAGAAAGAGTCTCTACATTCTGTATACAATTTTGAGCCAAAAGTACAACAAAATCTATAGATACAGTAGACTTTTTGAGTCTAAATTTTTCATGATTCAGCTTGGTGAGTTTCTTTCTTCTGCAACTTAGGGTGGAACCTTGGATACAGCAGATCATTTAATTGTCTTTCAGCACTATACTCCGAGGAGGCCTGCAAATAGAATGTTCTATTACTTTTACAGGAAAATGAAATAGTTACTGTTTTGGAACTTGGAAGTAGCACAAAGTGATTCTCAAAAACCAAAAGCTTGTGGTCTAAAATAGCAAATATGATAAATAAGCAGAAGCACTTCTCTCCATTCGATCTCGATAATAAATATTCATTATGGTTTTACACGTAAACTAAGCCTGCATGTCAGGTATGTATCAAAGACATGGTAATCCACATTGACAACAGTTCATTTGAGCTCAGCAGATATGCAGCAAAACTGGAAATGAAGTTCGAATCTCAAAAACAAAACACAAGTATTATAAATATCATACCTGCTTTTTAAAGGAAAACCGCAGTGTCTGAACTTGTGCTCCAGAACAAACTCTCAGGTCAAAACCAAGGCTGTCTACACCAATCAGAGCCACTTCCTGTCATACATGGCAAAAAGAAATAAGATGAAGTAGCCAGTGGGACAGGGACATCACACTAAACAGTGATGCGGTTCAAGTCTTACAGCTCCATGTTAATGCATCAAACAGACCGCAAGAAGGGTATGGACTATGCTCTCGTATTAGAAAAATAACAACAAATGAAAAAACAATAAAACATCAGAAAACAAGTAGTTAAATGATGGCTAGATTGTGTGTCTGCTCGCACGTGTAAGAGAGAGTATTTTGTTCACAATAATAGCATCAAGTACGTGCTGGGGGCACACAGAAGCAGCAGACTAGTTTCCATTTCAATGATGTAGGAAAGTAACAAAATCGATCAGTTGTCTATCATTTAAAAAAAATGGCTCCAATATTTGGAAATACCTGCATATGCAAGTCAATCTCATTCCGAGGAAAGGAGGTTTGGGGAAAGAAGGGGAGGAAGAGTTGCGTGTTTTGCTTTTATATCACTTTATTTGGCTGTTAAAAGGGTAAACCACTTGATGGGTTGTAAAGCATCATATTTCTGAAGAGAAGGGAAGAAAAACAAAATCTAATCATCTAGAAAATATCCATGGAACTAAGAATGGTCATACCTCCACTTGAATTCCCTTGCATCTCCAGCAGAGAGATCTGAGAGCCTGTGTGGTGTTTTCTCCTACAGCTTTAAGCCGCGATATAATGTTGGCAGCTGAGTGCGCTATTGCATCAGGTTTAGCTTGACTAAAATCATCTAACTCCACTAAGATCTGTGCCCACCATTAGAAAACATAAAATTGATTAACCTGAGTACTGATGGGTAGATTCACAGGAATCTCGCAATTGCAAAAATTGTTAAGCTTTTCGATAGATTAAGAAAATAGATCGTATGCACCTACACATTCTAAAACATCAAGAACATTCTAGTGTGAGTTACATGCATGACATATAGCACTCATTTGCGAAATACAAACGATGTGGATGATAATGACTAATGAGTCACTGTATTCATGTATAATGCTCCCTCTGTCTCAATTTATGTGAACCTATTTCCTTTTCGGTCCGTGCCAAAAAGAATGACCCATCTCTCTTTTCTTAAACTCCGTGCCCAGTCAAATGAGTTCACATAAATTAGAACGGAGGGAGTAGTTGATTACTTGATTAGCACTGACGGAAAAGCATCCCATCGAACTTTTCCCCGGGGTTCAGCTTGGTAGCCAAATCTCAGAGTGTTATAACCATGTCATCCAAAATCTATCATGACTAGGAGTGGCAAACGGACAGGTCGGGTCGGATATGGTTCAGGTCAAAAACGGGTAATGAAAAAACGGATAAATTATCCGACCCGACCTATATTTAATGCGGATAAAAAACGGGTTAACCGGCGGGTAATATGGATAACCATATTATCCATGACTTCTTGCATATAATCACTTTTGGGAGAATTCTTAGTCACCCTAACTTGAGGAACTCCCAATTTGAGGCTTTACAAATATAAAAGTTAGACCTATTAGTTATCCATTGGTTACCCATTGGTTATCCATTTTCTAAATGGATAATATGGTTCTTATCCATATTTGACCCGTTATTAAAAAGTTCATTATCCAACCCATTTTTTAGTGGATAATATGGGTGGTTAACTGTTTTCTTTGAACCATTTTGCCACCACTAATCATAACATAGAACAGGAAGACTGCTTCTGCTGTCAATTCCAAACTAGCTTTCATCTTTGCATGTAACAACTGCAGCAATTTCAGGACAGAACTTTTCCCCTTATAGAAAAGGGACAAATGAGAAGAGTACCCTTTTTCTACTTGTTCAAAATAATAGTATGCTCTTTTCTCGTAATATTTTTCTTTTTTGACTTAACAAATAAGGTGTCACACGCTTATAGCTGCCCCCTGTGCCACCGACTATAACCCTCCTGAGATTATCAAGTCCAAATTTCCCGTACTTAATGACGATAAGCACTGGGATGACACAAATGATTCACAATAGTTACATAAATTGCACTCCACGGATGCAGATTGAGGCAAGGAAAGTATTGTAATGCTGACCAACAAATTCAAGGGAACCTCATAAACCTACAAAACTTACTTGATGCCCATGTGAAGAAATTAACTGAATTTTAATCATCTCTAGCTTGTAAAATGAAGTTCCATTTCCAAGGGTTTCGTCCTTCTCCAATTCCTCTGGACAACTTGGGCCATCTTGCGAAGACCCACTTTCATGTTTGTGGCCATTGACTTGAACACTACAGTTTTGCTTATATTCTGCAACTTTTTCTATTTGGTCTATACCAGCATCATTTGATTTATGTTCAGATATCTGCTTTGGAATGGCAGCGTGCTCTTCAAGGAATGCTGGCCTTAGAAGGCCCTGAATAACAAGACCTGCTGGAGGCTGATCCATAAAATCGATAGGATCATCTGTCACAACCTGAGCAGCAAATTAGACCACAAAATTAAATGTTTGATTTAATCTCCATGGCAGATAAAAAAGTTATATGCAACACATATAGAGAACTAAATGTAACATGATCTGAATAGGAAGTCAAATTGATAGTTTTCACACTTTTAACTTCGTTGCATTCAATTTATCAGGACATTTACCTCAGTAATTGCTTTGGCAAAGTCTATTGGATGAGAGGAACGCATTGTCTCTAACGTAGCCCAATACCCCAAGTCAGGATCCCCATTGTGATCTTCTTCATCATCAAGAATGGAAACCCAATCCTGTGAACAAGTTTATAAACTGACAGTGACAGATAGAAAAGCAGTCATATTCGAAAAGTAAACTATTTAAAATGAGTAATACCGATTCATCATCATCGTCATCATCATTATCATCAACATCGCCGTCTTCATCGATGTCATCTAAATCATCTATATCGACGCCCTCGTCATCAAATTCATCTATGTGGTAATCAGTTACAGATTGACCTGATGACTTCATCTCACTCATCATTTCGGATGTATCTAAGCCAATAATTACTTGCTGCATTTTATTGGAAATTAAGTAAGCGTTCAGAGAAAACCAAGTAGTTTTCTAATAGTATATCTGTGGAAGTTGCCATCTGTGAGCTCTTTTTATTTTATTTTTCATTAGTTTTTTTTATAAGGTTTAACTTTTCATTAGTATATCTTCATAGGATTAACGGAAAACAGACTTATGTGGATTGATGATAGCGCAGGTTCCTCACATTTTTTAAAGCTCTTCTACCTTATCTCTCAGAAAGAAAGAGCTTTTAAAAGATAATTGGATTTCACAATAGAGTTACAACCCAATGCAACACAAGAAGCTTTCCACAGGAAGATGATCATAAAAGTCATAATCAAGATAATACCATATCGAAAATTTGTCTCTTATGATGGATAAACTTGTGAAACATTACATCTGGGCTATTGAAGACCATGAGTTGTTATCATGATTCCTGTTTTCTTTATTTATCAAAATGAGGGAAAATGACCATGACATGATTAGGGAACAATAAATGCTTAATCAGCATCAACAAAAAGGAAAGTAGCTAAGTGATCCGCAAACGGTTATCCCAAAATGAAGCACAATCATTTGAATCCAGTAGCGGCTACTATATCAAAGTTACTTGCCGAAAAACAAAGAAAAGCAAAATAATTCATTGTTTGGAGAAACACATAAGCGCCTAACAATGAAAACTAACTGAACTTCTTAGTTCAATTGTTTCTTACCACAACGCTTTCTTCTTCTGTTGGATTTTTCAGAACATCTTCGTCATTCTTTACTTGAAAGTAGACATCTGATAAAAAGGGAAAGCACATAAACCTTCGAGGATTGTAGATAAGCCACTAACCACAAAGAAGAAAATTATTAGCTTGAGCAAAACATGCTAATAAAAAGAACTGGGAATCTTACTTCCGAGTTCATCAGTTGTATAAGGCAAATCTGGCCAGAAAATGTTCGCATGCATTACATCACTGACTGCACTTGAAAACATGAGTGTCGCTTCGCTATTTCCCTAGACATCAAGTGAGAAAGGCAACATCAGCTAACCATAGACAACCAGCCATAATGACCACCAGCCTAGATTATATTTTGCTCAAGAATTATCAGAAAGCGACTGAGAGCCTGTTGACAATGCCTGTCATTTAGGAATTTAGCAAGGGTCCATTTCATACGACAAATAGATCCTTGAAAGCAACATTGACTAAAAGCACAAGGCAGGAAAGCATTTTGCAGAGTCAGCAGTAAATTCTATATGTCGAAGGGTAATATTTGCATATGCTCATACAATAACAACAACTCCACCTCAGTTCCAAACAAGTTGGGATCGACTATATGAATCCTCACTTGCCAGATTACTCCATTTAGACTCATCTCATGCCAATATTATGCAAATACAAATAGAGTTTTAAGTTCTATGCACTTATGTTGTAAAAAATATTTTACACAATCAGGTCATTAAAAAGTAATTACAGGTAGTCTATTTAATAAGATTTGATGGGTTGCTTTGATGGTAAGCACCCTCCACTTCCAACCAAGAGGTTGTGAGTTCGAGTCACCCCAAGAGCAAAGGTGGGTAGTTCTTGGAGGGAAGGATGCCGAGGGTCTATTGGAAACAGCCTCTCTACCCTAGGGTAGGGGTAAGGTCTGCGTACACACTACCCTTCCCAGACCCCACTAGTGGGATTATACTGGGTTGTTATTGTTGTTGTTGTTATTTAATAAGATTTGATTTATAACCTAGAATAAATAGTATGCAACTGATGGTGTAAAAAGTTCATTAAAATGTTAGTGTATATATAACTTAAATCCATACAAATAAAAAGTATCAAAAGTTTCGTATATCTTCTAAGTGTATAATTCTCTATATTACAATCAAGTTGCTTAATGGACCCAAAATAACTTTCCCTCTTCAGTAATAAGTCGTAGAATAATCTTCTTAAATTTGTTAAATTAGAGGAAATANCATTTGCCTTCTTATCTGCTAAGGCAGTTGAATTTTCTTTCTCTCTTGTAATATTTAACTTGTATTTTTGGATTGAATTAAAGTTTGAGTTGATTGTGTCCGAGGACTAGGCAAAAATCAAATTTTGCCGAACCTCGTTAATTTCTGGTGTTCTTTTTATTATTGTCTCATTTACTATTTATTAGCTACCTTTAGATATAGTAGTTGTGATTTAATCACTCTCTATATATTAGGCTTCCGCAACAGTCCAGTCTTCCAGCCTCATTTTCTTGCGCGAAGCAGAAGCAGACCCGACATATGCAAATGGAGGGCAGTGTGAAGTGCTTAGCAAACGACGTGCCATTGAGTCCCATAAGCTTCTTGCAAAGATCAGCAATGGTGGATAGGGACAAGCTTCATGGAAATGTGAGGTTTACTTGGAGAGAGACCCGTCAAAAGGTGTCTCCGACTTGCTTCTGCCCTCACTCATCTCAGCATTTCTCGTGGTGATGTTGTATGTTCTTCTCTCCTGCCATGCACTTATCAATTTCTTATATACTTTGGTACTATTACTGTCAATTACTATTCTTACTGCTTTAAGTTGCAATATCCTTTTTACACGGTGGTCTTAGGGTCAGCTTGTGCTCACCTCGATTATTTCATAGGTTACATGTTAATTCCATCAGCACAAGTAAAGGGTAACTCTGCCCACCAAAGCTTAGACAGATGTGAAGAAATCACATAGTATTTTTTTACCTCCGTTGGAATTTGAACCTGGTACCTCATGATTCTCCTCCCACTTCATCGATTACCCTTGATGCTTAAGTTGCAACTGTTGATCGAGGCAAATGACTTTTATGTGATGTTTTGCGGAATTAATTACTATACACTTATAATTTCATCTTTTTACTGTTAGTAGATGGGTTGCTCTGATGGTAAGCACCCTCCACTTCCAACCAAGAGGTTGTGAGTTCGAGTCACCCCAAGAGCAAAGGTGGGTAGTTCTTGGAGGGAAGGATGCCGAGGGTCTATTGGAAACAGCCTCTCTACCCTAGGGTAGGGGTAAGGTCTGCGTACACACTACCCTTCCCAGACCCCACTAGTGGGATTATACTGGGTTGTTATTGTTGTTGTTGTTATTTAATAAGATTTGATTTATAACCTAGAATAAATAGTATGCAACTGATGGTGTAAAAAGTTCATTAAAATGTTAGTGTATATATAACTTAAATCCATACAAATAAAAAGTATCAAAAGTTTCGTATATCTTCTAAGTGTATAATTCTCTATATTACAATCAAGTTGCTTAATGGACCCAAAATAACTTTCCCTCTTCAGTAATAAGTCGTAGAATAATCTTCTTAAATTTGTTAAATTAGAGGAAATAGTGTGTTCATAAAATCATCAAACACAATGTGTTGCACGAATAAGTATGTTTTGCAGAAAACAGTTAACCTCAATAATTGTCCTAGAACATTCAGCTGGCTTGAGTCGAGCATCCTCATTCTCCATTAGTTCCAACTCCCCAATGTCCTCAGATGGATGATATGATCTACTCTGTTTTACTGGCTCCGAACCGGAGCTAAAATGATCCTTTGCAGTTGCTTTAATTCCTCCATTTTTGTCCTTGCACGCTCTTCTTCCACCACCAGCATAATTGTCCGCCAATCTTCCAAATTTATCCCTGCAAACAAAACTCTCAAATCAATTGAGGCCTTTAGTTAATTGATAACAATGTGCTGCAGCTGCAAGGAAGAAGAAGCAGTACCGAGGTATGAAGAAGCTGACGGAATGAGATAAACGGCGGCAAGTGGCGTCGAAGTTCACAGCGGAGAAACGGATGGTGGCAGCGGCATGTTCTACCGTTAGCATTCTTCAAATTTCCCCAATTGAAATGAAATCAAAGCAGAGAAGTGCTGGAGTTAGTCTTATGAGACTATTCTCCTAATATCTCAGTGTATGTGATGATTGGGCCGTGTGGCTCTCTTTTATCCGTTTAAGGCTTCTCAAAACCTTTTACGTCTTTCGTTATTCGTTATATGCCATAAAGATTCCTTGCTTGCCTCTCTACGTCCCTACAAATGTTTCCTTTATTTTTGTTCGAGTTTGCCGGAGTCATTAGCCAGTTACCATCTATCTACTTACTTGGATCATTGTTTGCCTTGATATACTCGTCTTATATGTTATTTGGGTACAAAAGTGTAGTATAAGTACGTCACAATCGGCATCCAGTAAGTACCAAAACTAATCTCGATAAAGTAGTGACGAGGTTCAAGTCATATGATACTCACTAGTCAAATAATCTGTGCAATATATCAATAACTGACAACAGAATGTATAACGGAAAACAATATCACAAATTCGTTTAGAACTGTCACGCCCCAAATCTGGGGAGGCGTGGCCGGCACCTGGTGCCATACTCGGCCCGAACGTAGCACTCTGTAACTGTGAACCCTGGAGGGGTAACCCTCAACTTAGGTCGAGGCCTACCTACAAGCTAACAATACCAATCAAGGCCGACAAGACCATATTCTGAATCATCTAACAATAACGTCTATCTCATATGAGGGGTAAACATACCCAAAAGCTCATATACATAACCGGGTAGGCCGTCGAGGCTGCCATGAACGTCTATAACTAGCAATACCAAACTGAACATGTACACAAGGCTGGCAAGGTCACAATACTGACATACAACATATAGGGGACTCGTCTACAAGCCTCTAAGGATAACATAATTATATCATGGTCAGGACACGGTCCCGACCTATCCATCGAGTCTGTATATAGAAAATGGACTCCAAAGTCTAGACCCGGTAACTCCGAGGGAGTGGAGCTTACTAATGAAGCTGATGTTTGGATATGTCTACTGGGAAGGTCTATCCGGCTGTCTATTAGAACCTGCAGGCATGAAATGCAGCATCCCCGGCAAAAGAGACGCCAGTACAAAATAATGTACCGAGTATGTAAGGCAATAAAATAACTTAAAGCTGAAACTGAACTGATAATATAATAACTAAAAGTAACTAGGACTCAAAGATGATCCGAAGATATTTCTTACCTGCTGATACCGACTCAACTCTCTCAATATAGTAAGTAAAATAACTATTCGACCCTATAAGGCTCGGTACGTGTAACTGCTCAGCCGTAGTAGGCTCGCTCATAGACGCTCGGCCATACTAGGCTCGGTATATATAACTGCTCGGCCGTAGTAGGCTCGCTCATAGGCGCTCGGCCATACTAGGTTCACTATCTAAATTATTACTCGGTCATTCTGGGCTCGCTCATAGGCGCTCGCTCACAGTAGGCTCGCTCATATACTTACCTCCTACAGTAGCTTCAAGTCAAAATTCAAGCTATACTTAGCTTACAATAGCCTTCAATGGCAATACAACACCATAAAAGTGCTAATTTTCACTTGAGCTAATTTTCAAGGTTAATCTTAGGTTAAATCATCAAGGTTTACTCTTAATCACTTATGAACTGCTTGGGAGGGTTTTTGGGAGTATGAGGACGAAATTTACCTTATAGAGAACCCACAAGCTTTAATCCAGGTTGTTGTTAACTCACAACAACCCTCAACTCCATCACAACATCATAGAAGTATTGTTCCTCACCATACCTAACTTTTGATGTTGAAATATGGTGTAATCACTTTGGAATCACCCTTGAACCTTTGGAATCTGTTTAGGATGGTTAGGAGGAGTATAAGGACGATGTTGGGTAGAAAAATGAGCAACAATGGTCAACCAAATCATTTATAAAATGAAGTAGGTCGACCACTGCCTATGTGGGTCCCATAGGGAACTGCTTGTGGAGTCTTACAAAAACGTGAATATCTCTCTATTCTGGTGTCGTATCCACGAACAGTTTAATATGTTAGAAATTAGACTCGTAGATCTTCAATTTAGTGGGGATCACCCTGTAACTCCAAGTATATTGAGAGAAAAGCTCAGTGACATTAGACCCAAATTTCAGTAAAATTATAAACGTATTTTGCAACAACTTTTGTCGACTTTTGTTCTATAACTTGTTTGACTTCAAACATACGAATATTATATGATTCAATTAACATAAAACACGACCTTCTTTGCATATTAAGCACTCATAGTTTTATCCCGAATGAACGAGTTATAACATCTTTGATTCGGTTAGCCTCTAATGCTCACGATACTTCTGTAACACTTGTGTTAACTCATCATTATCTTTGTAAGGGTCCTTAAACTCTATGGATTATACTGATTCACTTAAGATGCATTACAACAATGAAAGTACGTGGTGTAACAAGAATATGTGATAAAAACTCAATGCAAGTAAAGGGGTCAGTTTTGACAACAAGTCATCAAATAGAAATACAACCATATCACACCTCGTACCTATATTTTTGTTACAATGGCAATATTCGCCGTTATCACTCTGCACACGACACAATAGCAATATCCGCCATTATCGCTCCGTACCCGACACAATAGAAATAGACACCCATATCACTCCGCAGCTGACACAATAGTAATATCTGCCCCTATCTCTCCGCACCCAATAATAATAACAATATCAATCACAATCGCACAACAACAAACTCGTGCCAACACCCAAACAATTCGCTCAACATGTCAACAAGTGCCATAATTACAATGATGCAACTAGTCAAATCAACATCAAAGACATACACTCACAATTTGTCAGCAAAAGGGCACAAGGACATGGAAATACATAAATGTGGATGAGGGTTCAACATATAAGCCATGACTATAGCTAAATCAATTTAGCAATGATCCCAAAAATGCCCAACTTGGCCAATTTAGGAAATAAAAATCCTAAACATGATCTCTAGCATGGAAAGGGTAAGCTCACATAGTCATACAATGAATTATACATGTATCAAGAAAGCACACAATCAAATCACAACATACTAGAGATCTAAAGTTTAATTCGGTCATTTTTCATACATAGCACCTGCATATGTGCTCGTCACCTCACATATACATCACATCACAACATCACAGATTAGACAAACACGGTACAAGCCTAAGGCTTATTCTCTAAAATAAGATTAGGCAAGACACTTATCTCAAACAAGGCAAATCAATACTCTAAAAAGCCCTTGCCTCTTGAATCGGCTTCCGAACGGGTCAAATCTAGAAAAATAACTAATAACATAAAATACGGGTATAGAAATCAATTCCAAGTAAAAGATCTCCAATTTTTATCAAATATCAAAAAGTCAACCCGGGCCCGCCTCCCGAAACCCGACAAAAGTCACAAATTCCGACCACCCATTCGTATACAAGTCCAAGTATACAAGTTTAATCCAAATCCGGCTTCAAATCGCAGTTCAAATCCTAAATAATTACTCTCCAAAATTTACTCACACAACCCCCATTTTCACGCATAGATTTCATCAACCAAAAGCCAAAACCACAGATGGAATCATAAAACAAAGTCAAATCCGAGTCAAGAACACTTATCCCAATCTAAGTGGTGAAAATTTCCCCAATCCGACGCCCAATCTCAAAATATGATAAAATAAGCTAAATCCTCAAAAAATATACTCTGCCTAGCGATTCCGCTTTTGCGAACAAAAAGCCCACTTTTGTGAGCCCGCTCCTATGGAAAGTGGATCGCATCTGTGAGTTCACTAACTCCCACGACTCTCCACTCTAGCGAAGCACACTTGCTTCTGCGGAGCCGCTTCTGTGCTCCACGGAGTGTTCTTGCACGAGTGCACCTACATAAGGGTTGCCGCTTCTACAGAAATCCCTTATCCTATCCAAGCTCGCATCTGCTACCCCAAGTCCACTTCTGCGGACTCACATCTGAGGACCAAATCTCGCAGGTGAGAAAACACCATACTTGATCAGCCAATTCAACCTCAAATGATTTGAAGCCCATCCGAAACCCACCCGAGGCCCGTCCAACCATACCATCCAGTCCCAAAACATAGCACGGACCTACTTGGGGTCTCAAATCACACAAAATAGCATCAAAACTACAAATCGCATCTCAATTCAAGCCTAATAAACTAATCAACTTCTAACTTTCAAAGTTCATGTCAAACCACATCTAACCAAATCAGAATGACTTCAAATTTTACAGATAAGTCCCAAATAAGATAACGAACCTATTCCAACTCCCGAAACAACAATCCAAACCCGATAACCTCAAATTCAACTCCCGGTCAAACCTACGAATCTTCCAAACCTTCAAATTTCTAACTTTTGCCAAAGAAAGCTAAATCAACCTAGGAACCTCCGAATCTAATTTGGACATACATCTAAGTCCAAAATCACCATAGGAACCTATTGGAACCATCAAAAATCATTTTGATGTCGTTTATACAAATTCCAAACCTAGGTTAACCCTTATAACTAAGCTTCCAACCTTGGAACTAAGTATCCCAATTCACTCCTAAACCTTTCCGGACCCAAACCAACCATCCCTGCGAGTCACATAATAACAAATATGCTTACAGGGAGCATCAAATAGGGAAGGGGGCTGAAATATACAAAGCGACTGGCCGAGTCATTACATTCTCCCCTTAAACAAATGTCCGTCCTCTAACGAGTTTAGAATCATACTTGAGATATCAAAAAGGTAAGGATATCTGCTCTGCATATCATGCTCGGTCTCTCAAGTGGCCTCCTCGATCAGTTTACCTCTCCACTTAACCTTTACCGATGCAATATTCTTCGACCTCAGCTTTAGAACCTGCCTATCTAAAATGGTCATAGGCTCCTCAACATAAGTCAAATCCTTGTCCAATTGTACCGAGCTAAAATCCAACACATGTGATAGATCCCCATAGTACTTCCAAGGTATGGAAACATGAAATACCGGATGACCTCCGGATAAGCTGGGTGGCAATGCAAGTCTGTAGCCCACCTCACTAACTCTCTCTGACACCTCGAATGGAGCAATATACCAAGGTATCAACTTATTTTTCTTCCCAAATCACATCATACCCTTCATGGGCGAAACTCTAAGTAGGACCTTCTTACTCACCATGAATTCCACATCACGACCCTTGATATCAGCATAATTCTTTTGCATGGACTGCGATGTACGAAGCCGCTCTTGAATTAATTTAACCTTCTCCAAAGAATCACGAACCAACTCTGTGCCCAATAGCCTAGCCTCGCCAGGTTCAAACCAACCAATCGGAGAATGACACCGCCTCTCATATAATGCCTCATATGGTGCAATCTGGATGCTCGACTGGTAGTTGTTGTTGTACGAAAACTCCGCTAAAGGTAGAAATTGGTCCCATTGACCTCCAAAATCTGAATGGTCTACTCGGACTGCCTGTCCGTCTGAGGGCGAAACGTGGTGTTCAACTCAACCTGCATGCCCAACTCACGCCAAACCACTCTCCAAAAATTCAAAGTGAACTGAGTGCCTTCATCTGAGATGATAGAAACAGGTACACCATGCAGGTGAATAATCTCCCGACTGTAGATCTTAGCCAACTGCTCTGAAGTGTGGGAAGTCATGACAGAATGAAATGTGCAGACCTTGTTAGTCTGTCCATAATGACCCAAACTAAGTCAAATCTCCTCGATGTCCATGGCGAACCTACCATGAATTCCATAGTGATATCGCTCCCATTTCCACTCTGTATATCAATCTTCTGAAGCAAACCACATGGTCTCTGATGCTCATACTTGACCTGCTGACAATTCAAACACCGAGCAACAAATACAACAATGTATTTCTTCATCCTTTGCCACCAATAATGCTACCTCAAATCCCGGTACATCTTCGCAGCACCCGGATGAATGAAATACCACAAACTATGAGCCTCCTCAAGGATTAACACTCTCAACCAATCCACATTAGTAAAACAAATACGGACCTGAAGCCGCAACACACCATCATCACCAATAGTCACCTCCCTAGCACCACCTCAGAAAACGGTGTCCTTAAGGACAAGAAGATGGGGATCATTATACTGACGAGCCTTGATGCGCTCAAACAAGGACTATTGTGATACAACAGAAACAAGGCCTCTCCCCAAAGCAAGACGCCTCATACTCTCCGCCTTCCTACTCAAGGCGTCGACCACCATATTGGCCTTCCCCGGATGATAAAGAATGGAGATATCATAGTTCTTCATGCACTATAAGGTCGTGCCTCCAAATCTTGAGCGCGGGTACAATAGCTTCTAACTCCAAATCATGCACTAGGTAATTCTTCTCACGGGGATTCAACTGGCGCAATGCATAGGCAATCACTGTACCGCCCTGCATCAACGCACACCCAATTCCAAGCCGCGAAGCATCACAATAAACCATATATGACCCCAATCCTGAAGACAAAACCAATATTGGAGCTGTAGTCACAACTGTCTTGAACTTCTGAAAGCTCTCATCACACTCATCAAACCATCTGAATAGAGCATCCTTCTGAGTCAACTTGGTCAATAGAGCTGTAATAGACGAGAAATCCTCCATAAAGCAATGATAGTAACTAGCCAAACCTAGGAAACTCCATATCTCTGTAGCGATAAACGGTCTTGGCCAACTCTGAATTGCCTTAATCTTCTTCAGATCCACCTTAATTCCCTCATTGGACACCACGTGACCCAAGAATGCTAGCGAGTCCAACCAAAAACTCATACTTGGAGAACATAGCATAAAACTTCTTCCCTCTTAGAGTCTAAAGCACAGTCCTCAAATGTTGCTCGTGCTCATCCCAACTAGAGGAATACACTAATATATCATCAATAAACACAATGGCGGAGGAATCCAGATAAGGCTGAAATACATTTTTCATCAAATACATGAAAGTTGTTGGGGCATTAGTCAGCCTAAATAAAATCACCAAGAACTCATAATGCCGGGTCCTGAAGGTTGTCTTAGGAATGTCCGAAGCCCTGATCTTTAACTGATGATACATCGATCTCAAGTCAATCTTCGAGAACACCCTGAAGCTGATCAAATAAATCATCAATATGAGACATTAAATACTTGTTCTTGATGGTAACCTTGTTCAATTGCCTGTAGTCAATGCACATTCTCATGGAACCATCTTTCTTCTTCACAAATCGAATCGGATCACCCAAGGTGACACACTCGACCTGATGAAACCTTTATCTAGTAATTCCTGCAATTATTCCTTCAAATTTTGCTAGAGCCATGCCATATGACTGAATAGATATGGGTTGGGTGCCCGGTATCAATTCAATACCAAAATCAATATCTCTATCGGGTGGCATGCTCGGTAGGTCTGGAACAAAAACTTCTAAAAACTCCCTCACCACGGGGACTGAATCAACCATGGGAGTATCAACACTCACATCTCTAACAAAGGTTAAGACGCCAAGCACCCCTTCTCAACCATCTGTTGAGCCTTCAAAAAAGATACCACCCTACTAGGAAAATGACCCAAGGAGCCTCTCTATTCTGCCCTCGAAAACCCCGGCATAGCCAATGTCACAATCTTAGCGTGAAAATAAAAAATAGTGTGATACAAAGATAACCAATCCATACCCAAAATCACATCAAAATCCACCATATTAAGAAATAGAAGGTCAACCCTAGTCACCCCCAATAGTGACCAAACAAGAACGATAGACACGGTCCACCATAATAGAATCCCCAACGGGTATAGACACATAAACAAGAGAATCACGAGACATGGGTATGAAGCAAAGTAGGATGACACATACGAATAAGTCAAACATGGATCAAATGAAATTGATGCAACTCTATGATAGACCGGAACGACACATGTAATAACTGTTTCTGATGCAAGTGCCTCAGTCCTACCAGGGAAAGCATAACAATGGGCCTGACCTCTCCCTATAGGATGACCTCTACCCACCTGTCCTCTACCTCTAGCTGTTTGTACATGTGGAGTAGCAACTGGAGCAGGAACCACATCTAGAGTACCCTCCTAAGGTCCACCCATCCGAAGTTTGGGCAATCCCTCACCATGTGCCGAGTGTCACCTTACTCAAAACAACCTCTCTGTGGGTGTGGCTGCTGGTACAGGGTCCGCCCCGGGCGACTGGAATAACCGTTGTAGGAACCCAGCGCAAGAGGTGCACTAGAAGATGGTATCCAGTGCGAGTGCTATGAAATCCATGGATAGCTAGAGCACTACGTAAAACCTGAAGTGCGGACTGAACTAGTGACTGACAAAGCCACTGCCAGGACGGGTCTTGGCACATTGTTGAAACCACTAAATCCTCCAAAACAACAAGGCTTCTTAGCCTCCCTATCCTCTCTCTACTTCCCGCGGATACACTCTAACCTCCTAGAAATCTCCCAAACCTGATGAAATTGAGTCTCAGTCTCCATCTCATCTGCAATCCCAAATCTGAGGCTGTTGGCAAGTCTCTCAATAAATCTACAGTATCTCTCTCTATTAGTGGAAACCAAAGAAGGTGCAGGACGAGATAACTCTATAAACCGCATAGCATACTCGGCCACGGTCATACTCCCCTGGTGAAAATGCTCAAACTCACTATGCAACTCATCCGTGCAGGTCTGTGGAATAAACTCCCTCAAGAAAAGATCGGAGAACTAGGACCATGTAAGTGGTGCTACGCCCGTTGGCCTACTCGCCTCATAAGTCTGCCACTATCTGTATGACGGTCCTGTCAACTGAAAAGTAGTAAGGTCTGTTGACGGCCAATTGTGACCCTCCATTTTAAAATTAATTTATTCACGCTTAACAAATTACAATAAATACTTTAAAAGTATTTTCTATTAATGAATATCTATTTTATAAATTAATTAAGTATTAGTTTTAAAATTAATCATGTAGTACTGATATTGTGTAATTACAAATGTATTTATTATAATAAAAAATAACTTTTGTATATACATTACATATGTTTTATAATTTGACAAAATTACTCCTTAATTTCCAATGAATTAGGTTACTATGTTAATATTTTGAAATTACTACAAGATGGGTTGCTCTGATGGTAAGCACCCTCCACTTCCAACCAAGAGGTTGTGAGTTCGAGTCACCCCAAGAGCAAGGTGGAAAGTTCTTGGAGGAAAGGATGCCGAGGGTCTATTGGAAACAGCCTCTCTACCCCAGGGTAGGGGTAAGGTCTGCGTACACACTACCCTCCCCAGACCCCACTAGTGGGATTATACTGGGTTGTTGTTGTTGTTGTTGTTAGTACTATAGTTCGAAATATGTGTCATTTATAGATAATTAATTAAAATAATTAGAAACATATAGTAATTATAATTTTACCAAATTGTTTTTATTGAAATTGTTAAGTTTATTTAAATTGATTTTAAAAGGGTTAAAAAACTAAAAGGCTGCAATTGCAATTCCTTAACTAAATACAAAATGGCTATTAGTTAAATTATTTTTAGTCCAAATACCAAGCCCGATTCGGATTTGACCCAGTCCAAATATCCCATCTCATTCCAAGTTGGCAATCCATGCCACTCCTTGCGAACCTAAGAGATCGTGCCACGTCACCCTTCTTTATTACTTACAAAATAAACAAACACACATGCATCCGAACCGTTGATCAATCCGATCAATGACTCCCATTCAATCCCTGATTTTCCTTTGATTTTTAAAACAACCGCCCAAAGACCCCATCTCCACCGTTCAAACCTCATAATCCAATGGCCATTAAAATTCTTTCTAAACAAATCCTAAATGCCTAAAATTGCAGGGCCATTGATCACCAGATCCAACGACACGTATCCTATCTCCTAAGCTTAACCTTAGCTACGCCCCAATACCCCCAAAACCCTAAATCATTTGTCACCTTCCCAGTCGCCCTTCTTTCCCCTTCCTAACTCTTTTCTCTCGTCTGCCCTAGCTCCATCAAGCAACAGACCTTTCACAAATTAGTGCAAGGTCATGAAATTAACTCCAAATTATCTTATTTGTCCACCATATCTACGATTCTCGCTGAATCTTTGCCTGTTTCATCATCAAAATGCAAATCTCCCAAATTCAAACCCTAACCCCAAAGATAAAACTTCAAATCGCCCTTGACCTTTCAAATCCATGGCATGCATGGTTATTCATTTTGTTCCTGCATTCCTGATCTCGTTATTCTTTCTATTTTCACCATTCAATTTAAAAAGCCCTAATCGAAGAAGTCATACCAAAAGATGAAACTTCAACTCGCCAGATTTTCTTTCGTCCTTTCAAATCGAAGCAAGCATTAGACGTTAGCTGGCTTCATCATTAATATTTGACACCCAAAGGTCAAATGCAATGACCTCTGGGTATTAGGGTTCTAACCGGTAGTTTCTTGTGCTTTAACATTCAGCCTCTCATATCTCTCCACTCAGGTAAACTTGAACACTGATTTCTCCTCTGTTCTCTATGATTTTACCCGACTATGCTCTCATCATCAACTCATCGTCACTCTTCACTATCTTAGTTTAAAATCTGAAACTCTAAGGCCTTAAATGGAACTATAGATAAGGCCTTTAATGTTCTCATCGACAACAACCTAACACTGAACACACATACAGTCACGAACACTAAGCACACAAAGACGCTAAAAATATTAGGGTTTCTGGTCTTAGCTTTCTTACTGTTTCCTCTCTCTTTTGTCGAGTTATTTTGCCGGTTCAAGCTTGAATGTTCTAGGATCTTCAGCAACAAAAAGAATTCGTTTGGTCTGCTTTCCTTAAGAAGGTCACCATCTTTCTCTCCCTTTTTTCTTTTATTCATCTCTCTGAATGATTTTGATATGTCGAGTTATGTTCGTAGATTATAGTTATGTTGTATGTGTTTGACATGTTTGATATTTATGCTTTGTTAGTTTGACAACCTTTTATGGTCAGCTTGTTCTGTTATGATTCTCTAAAGTAATAATCAATTAAGTCATTGATAATTGTTGATCTTTGTTCTGAGTTTTCCTACAGTCTCCATGCCTGAATTCTTACATGTTTATGTTCAATACAAACTTCATAGTTCTCAGTGACTTGTAGTAAACTTATCTCTGTCTTAATTCACTTCTGTAACTTTGTGAGTTTTGGAAGCTGTGTTTACTACCAGATAGTTATGACTGAAATGAAACCTTAACTAAGATGACTTATATCCCCTTGCCTTTTAACCTTAAGCCTAAACTTGAAGTGTCT
>AWOL01S0141922.1:0-14806 GCA_000715115.1 Nicotiana otophora
CACTTCTAGCCTCATTATTGGGTAAGGCAATGGCCTCAACCCATTTAGACACATAATCCACTGTGACCAAAATGTAGGCGTTTCAACAAGAACTCACAAAAGGCCCCATGAAGTCAATACTCCAAACATCAAAAATATCAATCTTCAAGATGGTTGTAAGGGGCATCTCATGTTTGTTTTTGAAATTCCATCCGCCCGTTGACATTTATCACATCTTTTAACCAACTCATTTTGTAAAGTGTAGTCCACTATAAACCACAAATTAGGACTTTAGCCACTATTCTCGCTCCACCATGATGACCACCATATGGTGAAGAATGACAAGCCCCAAGAATATCACCTTGCTCTTCCTCCGGCACACACCTCTGAATCACCCCATTTGTGCAAAGCAAGAAAAGGTATGGTTCATTCCAATAGTAGTATTGACAATCCCTCTTGAGCTTATTCCTTTGGTTTGAAGAGAACTCATCCGGAATGATAGCACTCACAAGGAAATATGCCAAATCTGCGGACCACGACACTTCTTTCATTGAAAGTGCCAAAAGTTGTTCATCAAGGAAAGAGTCATTGATTTCAAGTCCATCATGTGGTCTCCCCTCATCCTACAAACGAGATAAGTGGTCCCCCACTTGATTTTCACTTCCTTTCTTATCTTGGATGTCAATATCAAACTCTTGCAATAAAAGTACTCATCTCATCAATCGGGAATTAGATTTCTTTTTGCTCACAAGATAGCAAAGTGCCTCATTATCTGTGTGGACAATAACTTTGGCACCCATCAAGTACGGGCAGAACTTCTCAATAGCAAATATAATAGCAAGGAGCACTTTCTCTGTAACGGTATAATTGACTTGGGCACTATTCATGGTCTTACTAGCATAGTAAACTAGATGAAAAACTTTGTTGATACATTACCCCAAAATAGCCCCAATTGCTACATCACTTGCATCACATGAGCTCGAACGGCAAACTCCAGTTTGGAGATGTAATGATAGGAGAAGTTTTCAACTTGAGATTCAATTGTTCAAAAGCTCTCATACAATCATCATTGAAATGAAACTTGGCATCCTTCTCAAGGAGCTTGCACAACAGGTTCACCACTTTAGAGAAATCCTTGATAAATTGTCGGTAGAAACCTACATAGCCCAAGAAACTCCGCACACCCTTCACCGAGGTGGGGGTGGAAACTTAGAAATAAATTCAATCTTTGCCTTGTATACTTCAATACCATTCATTGAAATCTTATGGCCAAGGACAATGCCTTCCTCAACTAAAAAATGACATTTCTCCAAATTGAGTACCAAATTTGTTTCCTCGCATCTAGCCAACACTTTACCCAAATTAGCAAGACAATCATCAAAAGAATCTCCAATTATCGAAAAGTCATCCATGAAGACCTCAAGGTAGTCTTCCACTATGTCCGTGAAAATAGCCATCATACACCGTTGAAAAGTCATTGGTTCATTGCATAAACCAAAAGGCATCTGTATAAAAGCAAAAGTACCATATGGACATGTGAAAGTGGTTTTGTCTTGATCTTACGGAGCAATAAGAATTTGGTTGTAGCCCGAGTACCCATCAAGAAAATAATAGAAAGCACGGCCAACCAATCTATCAACCATTTGATCCATGAACGGAAGAGGAAAATGATCTTTCCTTGTGGCTTTGCTGGGCTTACGATAATCTATACAAACTCTCCAACTGGTGACGGTTCTTTGAGGAATCAATCATTGGTAATAACCGTCATGCCCCCCTTCTTTGGGACACATTGAACCGTAAAAGTCCATGAACTATCGAAAATGGGTTAGACAACCCCGGCATCCAATTGACTACCTCTTGCATAGCTTCATTGAGTCTTCTTTGATACTCAATGGACGGTTTGGAACCATCATCCAACATGATCTTATGCATGAAATATGTGGGGCTTATACCTCGAATATCCGCCAAAGTCCACCCAATAGCTTTCTTCCTCTTTTGCAACACCGCCAATGTGGAATCAACCTGCATGTTAGACAAACAAGAGGAAAAATTAACCGGTAAAGTAGAACAAGAGGCAAGAAATTCATACCGAAGGTGAGGTGACATGGTTTTAACTCTAAAGTAGGTGTCATGTCAATAGAAGATTTTATATGAGGAGTCTTCCTATTCTCAAGATCCAAAGATAACTTCTGGGGCACGTAGTTGTAGGACACCATTCCTTGCAAAGAATTTACACATTCCATGAAAACATCCATCTCCTTATCATCAAAGTTGAGCAAAATGGCTTCCAACATATTACCAACATTGATTGTATCACTTGTGTCATCAATAATGACATCGGTCACCAAACCTACAAAAGAACACATTTCATTGTTGTTTGGTTGACGCATAGACTTGCACACCTGGAATACCATTTGTTCATCACCAACCCGGAAAGTGAATTCGTTGGCTTCCATATCACAAAGGGCCTTACCCGTGGCAAGTAAAGGCCTCCCAATAATGATAGGCATTTCACAATCTAGGATCACAAAGTCCACCAGAAGAATAAATTTATCAACTCGGACCAAGACATCTCCAATCACTCCCAATGGCCTCTTCATGGTACAATCGGCCACTTGCAACCTCATAGATGTGGGTCTTGGTTTCCCAATGCCCATAGTTTTGAATACCAAGTAGGGCATCAAATTGATACTCGTCCCAAAATCAGAAAGAGATTTAGTAAAATCAGCACTTTCAATAGTACAAGGAATCGTGAAAGCACCGGGATCCTCCAACTTATGAGCCATAGAATGAACAATTGCACTCACTTGATGAGTGACCTTGATAGTTTCAAAATTCATTGACCTCTTCTTTGTCACAAGATCTTTCATAAACTAGGCATAACCGAGAATTTATTCCAAAGCTTCGACCAGTGGCACATTAGTGGAGAGACCTTTCATCATTTGAATAAACCTCTTGAATTGATTTTTACCATTTTGCTTAGCGAGTCGTTGAGGGTAAGGAGGTGGAGGCTTTGGCAAGGGTTCCTTAGCCTTTTGCACTACCGGTTCCGATATGTCAATAATGTGTTCCTTAGATGGGTTAACCTCTTTTTGGGTCTCCTCCACACTCTCATCGATATCAATTAGAACTTCATTATGTACTTGAACATTATTGTGTGGGATTTCCTCCTCTTGTATCACTTGGTCATCATCCACAAGTTGCCTTTTATTTGACCTGTGTTTATTCCTGCCTCTTCCACTTCTTATGATAACCGCCATGGCATGCCCCTTGTTATTACCACCCTTTGGGTTTACTACCGTGTCACTTGGTAATGCACCCTTAGGACAAGTATTAAGATCTTGAGAGATTTATCCCATTTGAACTTCAAGATTACAGATTAACGTGGTATGTGAGGCAAGTTAGGCATCCGAATCCGCATCCTTCTCCATCATTTGCTTGAACATGCTCTCAATATGGCCCATTTCATTGTTTGAATAACTTGAACCATGGGAGGGATAAGGAGGTGGGTTGCTTGGTTGTTGGTGCATTGGGGGCCTTTGAAAACCCGATCCTTGATTTGCATGATTGTTATTATTTCCCCAATTTCCTTGATTGTAGCCTCCCTAATTCCCTTGGTTATTGTTGTTGTTATGCCAATTCCCTTGATTGTTAGAACCCTAATTACCCTAGTTATTTTTAGAACGCCATTGATTTTGATTGGAGCCTTGGAAATTGCTCTGTTGCCCTTGGTAATTGTTCACAAATTGTACATCTTCTTCTTGCTCTTGATAAGAATCATCTTGGTCAAAGCTACCATCATCTTTTGCATAATTCTCCACTCGGGATTGAAATTGTAAGCCTTTAGTCCTCATCTTGTTGACCAAGACATTCACTCCTTCCATAGAATGAACTTTCTTAGGAGCTTTGGTTTGATGAAGTTGGGCCTTAGCAAGTTGAGTCATGGTTGTAGTCAAATCGGCAATATCCTGCCCATGGTCTTGCAACTCTATATGAAGATGAATCATGTTGGGATCACCTTGGGGAACAATATCTCGGGATTGCCAAGCCGAAGAGGTTTTCTCATTTCATCAAGAATCTCACATGCCTCAGTATAAAGTGTTGTCAAATGATTACCCCCAACCAATTGATTGACCACACATTTATCTGTAGTATTAATACTGCGGTATAATGTTTGTTGGATCATGTTGTTAGTCATATCATTATTCGGGCACTCCTTCACCATTGTCCGATATCGCTCCCAAATTTCATGCAAAGGTTCATTGCGCTCTTGTTTAAATGCCAATATTTCATCCCGCGGAGTAGCTATGTGCTCGGGAGAGAAAATATTTGAAATAAACTTCGCCACCGATTCATCTCAAGTATGGATCGAATGATTAGGTAGGCGTTCCAACCAATCCAAAGCCTTACCCCTTATTGAGAAAGGAAAAAAGGGTTAGCCATAAAGAATCTTCTGAAACATTTGTTTGTTTGCTCCCCCAACACATATCCACAAAACCTTTCAAATGCTTGTAAGCATTTTGGCTCGGCACCCCAGTGAAATAACATCGTTGCTCGAGCAAAGTGGGCATCACATTGGTAATTTGAAAGTTTTCTACCCTAATGTGATGGGATACAATGGCACTTGCATAACCTTCATTGAGCTAAATCCGATGTTGCGCTGCTTATGGTTGTGGTGGTAATGGAGGCGGGGGAGGTAGAGGCATTGTCTTCTTGACCACGGCCTCCACAATTTTGTTTTGGAGCTTGAAGCATTCATCAAGTTGCTCCTCTTCGCCATCCACCTCTCCAAATGGATAGTTTCCAAGTTTGTTATTTTCCATTTGGAACCTACGATCACTTCAACAAATTAGAATCACGAAAGTAAAAGAAGATCTTTCAAGAAACAAAATCAAGTATATAGCTAACACCGTAAAACTCCCTGGCAATGGTGCCAAAAATTGATCACATCCAATTCACACCAAATTATCGAGTATGAAATGGTCGTTGTAATTAAAAAACCCCAACGCAAGTCGGGGTCGAATCCACATGGATTTTAGATCAATGCTAAGGTAAACACTTATGAAAAGAATTTTAAATAAGTAGATTTATCTTTCAAACAACCGTGAGAAATTGTTTTCTAAGTTGACTTATAAGAAATTAAACTAACTAGTAAGTAACTAGTGAATGAAATATTTTTGGTGCTTTTATATAAGGGAAAAGACTAGAGATGTAATTGTCACCTAGGTGTAAACCAAATAGGTAGAGTAAATCTATGCTTATTTGGTAGATCGAGTGTGTTATGACTCTGAATTCTCAAGTATCCACTCGGTCAAAGAGTGATTATGCCCAAATTGACTTTCTCAAGACCAAATGGGTAGCAATCTAAGCAATTCATATGAGTCCAAGTGTGTGATGACCCGATAGGTCATTTATAGTTTCAACCTTCATTTCTATGCTTCGACCCCTTGATTAGCTTCGTTTAGTGTGTCTTGATTTGCGTGCACAGTCCGCATCTTATTCCAGAAACTTTTTATTTAAAATTTCTCAGAAAATGCGAATTTTGTCTTTAAAATGACTTGAGTTGATTACGGTCAATATTTTATGTAAACGGGAATAGATCAGTATTTTGATGGTCCCGGTGGGTCCGTATCGTGATATGGGACTTGGGCGTATGCACAGAATTGAATTCGAAAATTGATAAGTGGGGATTTTGACTGCTTATTATTACCTTTTTGCTTTTGTTTTAGTCTGAACGTATTAATTTGTGTTCCCAAAACTAATAAAATTGTACAAATTGCAGAAATGTTGGAAGTTTGGTCTCCCATGATTAAATCTGACTCAAAAAGGAGTGTTCCGAAGCACAAGCCAATAAAGAGCACAACCAAAGAAGCGCGGTCCGCAAAAGAAATTGCGAACTGTAGAATTCCATCTACGGCCGCAACCCAATCTAAAGAACCCAACATGATTTTGACAAATATGTGGACCACACATGAATTGTACGGCTGCAGAACTGGGTCTGTACTGACAAATAGTTCTAAGTTCAGAGAGTGTGCTGAAGACCAAGTCTTGACGCCTTACTGAAGTGCGGACCGCACAAGAATTGTGCGGCCGTAGAAGTTGCTTCGCAGTCGCAATCCAGAAATGTGCGACTGAAGAATCCCATCTCCTGCCAACTGAAGAAATTTGTGGTCCGCACATGGAATTGTGCGGTCGCACAACCTCCTGAGGGGCATTTTTGTCAGCGATTTTTGGCCCACTATAAATAGACGAGTTTCACAATTTTAGATGAAGTTTTGAAGGAAAAAGCTATTATAGCCGTTACCTTTTGATATTTTAGGAATTATTTGATTATTTTAGTGTTTAAACATTATACTTCATTAATTTAATCTTTGGTTAGGGGTTTTATTTGCATTTCTTCTTTATTTTCTTCAATATCCACTATGAGTAGCTAGAGTTTTACTAGGGTTGTAACCCAACCCTAGTGTGTAAACCTTATGGGTACTTAATTTAATGCTTGTTTATGATTGGGTGTTGATTATTTAGCCTAGTTCATGCTTCAATTTTAGAATTAATGGTTGCAAACATTTATTCATGCCTTTTTGACTTAGTCACTACTTGAGAAAGAGGGACCTAGTCTAGGATAACTTGGCTAAAGAGGAATTGGGTTAATTGAGAGTTCGATTAGCCTAATTAAAGGGTTCAAACTAAAGATAGTAACAACCCAGAGCTCATATCAACTATTTTATTTGATACCCGTTTGGGCTTGAGAAAGCCAAATTGGGCAACATCACTCTCCTACCGGGAGGTATTGAGTGGGTAATGTAGAGTTGAGAGCTATAATATGCCCCAAACAACAAAACAAGTATTAACATATTTATCCCATTAGGCGAACACCTAGGTTATGGTCACATCCCTAGGCTTTTAAACTATTTATAAAAACACCAAAAACATTCATTTCTAGTTTATTTTCCTTAGCTCACAATTGTTAGAGTAATAGTAGAAGTAGAAATCAAAACTCTTTGTGGAAGTGCAAATTTAGTTAATCCATTCTCTTTCTTCAAATATATACTCCTATCACTCCTTATAACTCTCTGTGTATTCTACCCTGACTCATAGTTGGGTAATTTATATTGCATACGGCCATATCATATCTCTCATCGAGGTATGTTGTGGACGTCATCAGAAGTCCCTAACTTATTTTGGTTTGGAGCTCGAGGAGCTCGGGTGAGTTTCGGATAGGCTACAGAGTGATTTTGGACTTAGGAGAATAGTTGATGCCTTCACTGTTGCTGGTGCTCTGCTACAGATCTCGCATTTGCGAGATCTGGCTCGCATTTGCGAGATCTGGCTCGCATTTGCGAGATCTGGCTCACATTTACGACCCTCGCTTTTTGTGAATAAGGCTTCGCATTTGCGAGCATGGGCTGGATTGGGGGAGTCTCGCATTTGTGAGGTAAATGTTCGCATTTGCGAACTTGCAGCTACCGCTTTTGTGAAGGCAGAGTTGTATTTGTAACTCAACGTGTTCCTGGGCAACATTCACATATGCGAAGGGACGGTCCACGTTTGCGAGGGTATGGGTTTGCATTTGCGGCCAAAACGTCGCTTTTCCGATCATTGACCTTCTAAAAAGGGTTCGCATTTGCGACCTCTTTCTCACTTTTGCGATGTTCGCAATTGCGAATAAGTAATCACAATTGCGACTCCGCAACTGGGTAAAGAGGGGGAAAATGGGATTTTAGCTCATTTCTCACAAACTCTCAACCCTAAACACCCTAGAGGTGATTTTCTAAAAGAATTTTCTTCCCAAAATTATTGGTAAGCAACTTTAATCTTATTATTTTCAATTTCCCATTACTTTCCAAGTGTTTTCAACATTAAATCTAGGAGTTTCATGGTAGAAATTTGGGATTTGGGTAGAATTGGGGGGTTTTGTAAATTTGAGATTTAGACCTCAAATTGAGGTCGGAGTTCGAAACTAATGGTATAATGTAATTGGGTTTTGGTCCGAATCTCGGGTTTTGACCAAGCAAGCCCAGGGTTGACTTTTATTGACTTTTTGGGAAAAGTGTAAATATCTTAGCTTTATGTATTGTAATTGATTTCCCTAGCATTGTTTGAAGTTATTAAGTCGATTTTTGTTAGATTCGATTGGTTTGGAGGCGAATTTTAAAGGAAAGGCCCCGGTTGAGCTTTGGTTTGCTTGCGGAACGAGGTAAGTGTTGGGTCTAACCTTGATTTGAGGGAATTAGGAACCCTTGAACTATACATTATGTAAATTACAAGTGTAACGGAGTATATATTAGGTGGCGAGTGTATATACGCCGTCAAAATAATTGTTTCCATGTTTTCCCGCAATTTATTAATTATCTTATTCCATGTCTTAACTATTATATGCTTTAATTGCTTTCTATGTTATAACTTGTTACTTGTCATTTATTTACTCTTGTATTAAAATGTTTGTTTCTTCCATGATTCCATAATTAATTGCTACTTGCCTTAATTGCCTTACTTGTACACTTTAACTGTTATATATTTGGCTTGTCTTGTTGCTTTGTATTAATTGTAGCATTCCATGATTTGGCATGGGGTTTCTTATTGCTTTGCTTTCATGTTCTTTAATCGTAGAGATTCTTGTGAATTGAGTTGTTGAATTGATTATATTTATTGATTTCGTTTATAGATCGAGTTGCATGCCGCAACAGTTATAATATGGTGGAATAAGGGATGATTTGATATTGATATAGTGGGATTGAGTTGCACGATGCAACAGATTGTATATGTGATTTTGATATGGTAAAATAAGGGAGGATTATGATATTTATTCTGATTATATGATGGGATCGGGTTGCACGCCGCAACAGATTTTACATGTTATTCTTGTTATTGATATAGTGAAATAAGGGAGGATTGTGTTTGTACGGTGGGATTGGGTTACGCGCCGCAACGGATTATGTGTGTTGTATTCATTGTTGTGATGTGTAGCTTCCAGTATTCTCATATGATATTCTGAGGAATAATATTTCTGGATTCACTTATTTCGGGGATTGAGTTGTTTTCATTAGTCAACTGCTTTGTCGTTATTTCCTATTTTCCTTTCCTATTATCATTATTATTATTATTATTATTATTATTATTATTATTATTATTATTATAATACTGTATACAGGTTATTGTAAGTGACCCTCCTTAGCCTCGTCACTACTTCAACGAGGTTAGGCTCGACACTTACAGAGTACATGGGGTCGGATGTACTCATACTACACTCTGCACTTCTTGTGCAGATTTTGGAGTCGGTCCTAGCGGCGGTCAGTAGATTGCTCGGATTGATTGCCAGTTCCGAGACTTGAGGTACAGCTGCACGGCGTTCACAACCCTGAAGTCCCCTTCTACCTTATTCTACCTGTTTATTTCATTTCAGACAGATGTACTTTCATTCAAACTATTATTTGTATTATTCTAGTCACCCGTGCACTTGTAATACCAGTTCTGGGATTTTATTTAGATATCGCAGTTGTATGATCTTCTCACTCTATTTCAGTTTATTCAGTTCTTGATTATTATTTAATTTGAATTGTTAAAAATGGCTAGAAATTGTTCGAACGTTGCTTGCCTAGCAAGTGAAATGTTAGGCGCCATCACGGTCCCGAGAGTGAAAATTTCGGGTCATGACACTAAGCTATGTTTTGCAGTTCTTCACTTTAGTGATTAATAAAAATATTTAGTTACCAAAAAGGGAAAATATTTTGAGCAAAGCCCCAACCTTAGAGATGATTTTGCGAAATTTTTCTAACTTGATCTGTTAGTTATAGACATATCCCGTTTAATTGGATTATTCTTCCACCAATTTTGAAAACTCAGAGTAGCTATTAGTGCTCTACTTTATACGTTAGTTACCATTTAAGTGAAGTCGAACTTAACAGTCTATATTGGGATTTTTACTAATGGCTTCGCTCAAGGAACTACAGGCCATTACAGAGTCCTTCGCATTTTACCCCCTAATGTATATTATGAATCATTTTTTGATTTGCNATTATGCTTTCATTCAGACTCTTATTTGTAGTACGCTAGTTGGTCGTGTACTTGTGACACCAGTTTTGGGATTGTATCTAGACATCGTTGTTATTTGGTTTACTCGCTCTATTTCAGTTTTATTCAGTTTCTTGGTTATCATTTAATTTGAATTGTTTAAAAATGGCTAAATACTACTCTAACGTTGGCTTGCCTAGCAAGTGAAATGTTAGGCTCCATCACGGTCCCCATAGTAGGAATTCCGGGTTGTGACAAAGTGGGATTATCCCTATCTCTAGTTCAAATCCTTTAATCTAACTAATCAAAATTTCAACTAGCTTAATTTTTTGTTAGCCAAATTTTCCTAGACTAGGTTCCTCTTTCTCAAGTAAGAACTAAATCAAATAGGCATGAATCAGTATTTGCAACCATTAATTCTAGATATAAAGTATAAACAAGACTAAATAACAAACACCCAATCAATATCAAGCATTAATATTAAATACTTAAAAGCTTTACACACTAGGGTTGGGTCACAACCCTAGATAAAATGTAGCTACTCATAGTCAACGTCATGAAAAATTGAAAAAGAATGAGTAATTGAAGACATAAAGCTAGAATTAAAGAGTAAAAGTAATGGGTCTTCTCTAATTTTATTCACCAATTTCCCTAAAATAGCTAAGTCTAACCGCTACCAGCTGCTACAATACAAAAGTTTCCCTAAAAAGATGTTTCTTATCTATTTATAGTGCTCTGAAATTTGATGACAAAAATACCCTTCGGGAGGGTCTACAACCGCGCAAAATGAGTATGGTCTGCACTTGCATCTGGTGATCTTGCAGTAGGAGGGATTTTGCGGCCGTAATTCTACTTCTGCAGTCGCACAATTTTGCTGTGGATCGCGCTTCAAGGAGGCTTCAGGCTTGGAATTTTGCATCTTCTATGATCTTTTCAAGCTTGTCAGTGCGAGCAGCTTCGGCGACCGTACGATTTGGTTTGCAGACCATATTGTTGCTAAGGGCCTCTGAATATTCAATGCTTAGTCTGCGGCCGCACTATTCTTTCTGCGGGCCGCACCTACATCTGCGGCCGCACAATAAGTTTTGAGGACCGTACATATCTTTGCACTTCTCCTCTTTGGCTATCTGAGCTGGGACATCTCCTTTTTGAGTTAGATTTGTTCATTGAATTCACATCCTCCAGCATGCCTGCAAATCACACATTTTCATTAGATTCGGAAACAAAAATCACTACGTTCGGACTAAAACCTAAAGCAAGAAGGTACTAATAAGTGGTTAAAATCCACACTTAACAGTGGTAACAGGACTATGTTTGAGGCAGACCAACATGTTCACCTCCACTCACTTGGTATCAGTTCTCACAGCTAGTCTGAGTGCCTCCAGCAGCGTAGCAGAACTGCTACCCAGTACGAGACTAGGTTTGTGGACCTATCTCGCCACATAGTTGTCTTGATACCAACTGAGGGGGAGAGGGTGAGGAGATTTATAGATGGCCTTACTTATGGTATCATATTGAAGATGGACAGAGAGACAAGGGATAATATTTCTTTCAACTGGGTTTGTAGAGATTGCTAGATGGATCGAAAGGATTCATGGTTAGGGAAGAGAGTCCGCATATGAGAAGAGGCCTCATCATTTTGGTGGTTTCGGTGGTGCCTCATCTAGAGGCAGGAGTTTATTTGGTATAGGCCATCCTCTCAGGCTGAGTCAGTCAGCGCTTCAGGTAGCACACGGTGCTTCGGGCAGTCGTGGTTCTTATGGGTCTCATCTTAAACAGCCATTATTTAGCACACCTTCAGCTCCTATTAGGGCACCAACGCTATAGAGTTACTACGGTGGTCATTTGGGTCATCAGGGATCATCTCAGACTCAGCAAGTGTGCCAGCCTAGGGTTTGCTTTGAGTGTGGTGATGCAGGTCATATCAGGAGGTATTGTCCTAGATTGAGGAGAATCGGACCACGGCAGGGTACTCGTGCCATGATTCTGGCATCGTTTTCTCCACCGCCAGCTCAGCCAGCTACAGGCAGGGTCAAGCAGCTAGAGATAGTGGTCAGGCCATTAGAGGTGGAGGCCAGCTATTTAGAGGTCGTCTGAGAGGCAAAGGCTAGAGTAGTGGGGCTCAGCCCCATTTCTATGAATTCCCAGCTAAACCCTAGGTAGAGTCGTCGGATGCGGTTATCACAAGTATTATTTCAGTTTGCCAAAAATATGTATCAGTTCTATTTGATCTGAGTTCCACTTATTCATATTTGTGATCCTATTTGGCTTCATATTTGGATATGTCTCGTGATTCTTTGAGTGCTTCTGTTTATGTGTCTACGCCTGTTGGGGATTCTATCATGGTAGACCGTGTATATCGTGCTTGTTTGGTCACTATCGGGAGCTATGAGACTAGGGTAGACCTTCTATTACTTGATATGGTAGATTTTGACATGATCTTGGGCATGGAATTGTTGTCACCTTATCATGCTATTTTGGATTATCACGCCAAGATTGTAACATTAGACATGCCGGGGTTGCCTTGATTGGAGTAGAGAGGGACTCTTGGCCATTCTACTAGCAGGTTCATTTCATATGTGAAGGCTCGGTGTATGGTCGAGAAGGGGTGTCTGGCATATTTTTCCTCTATCCATGATCCCATTACAGAGGCTTTTTCCATGGATTCGGTTGCAGTTTTGCATGAGTTGCCAGAGGTATTTCCTATAGATTTGCCGGGCATGCCACCCGACGGAGATATCGACTTTCGCATTGATTTGGTTCTGAGCACTCAACCATACTGTATGGCCCTTGTTGAGTTGAAATGATTGAAGAAGCAGTTGTAGGATTTGCTTGATAAGAGATTCATTAGACCTAGTGTTTCACCTTATGGTGCACCGATGGGGTGCACCGATGTTGTTTGTAAAGAAGAAGGACAACACATTGAAGATGTGTACAGATTATCGGCAGTTGAACAAGGTCACTATAAAGAACAAGTATCCGTTGCCGAGGATTGATTACTTATTTAGCCAGTTTCAGGGTGCCAAAATATTTAAAATTGACTTGAGATCTAGCTACCATCAGTTGAAGATTAGGACATCGAATGTCCTTAAGACAGCTTTTTGGACCCTTGATGGTTACTACACGTTCTTAGTGATGTCATTTGGCTTGACTAACACCCCAGCGACCTTTATGGATTTGGTGAACTGGGTGTTCAAGCCCTATTTGGATTCATTTGGCATTGTCTTTATTGATGATATCTTGGTTTATTCCCACAGTCGAGAGGATCACGAGTAGCATCTTCGGATCGTACTTCAGACTTTGAGGGATCGTCAGTTATACGCTAAGTTTTCAAAATGTGAGTTCTGGTTAGACTGGGTTGCCTTTTTCGGCTATGTTGTATCTTCCGAGGGCATTAATGTGGATCCTAAGAAGATTGAGGCGGTTCAGAACTGGCATCAACCTACTTCAGCTATAGAGATTCGAAGCTTCTTGGGTTTGGCAGGTTATTATCGTCATTTCATTGAGGGGTTTTCATCTATCTCAGCCTCATTGACCAAGTTGACCCAGAAGAGTGCTCTTTTCAGATGGTCCGACGAGTATGAGTTGAACTTTCACAAGCTCAAGACTGCATTGACTACAGCCCCAGTGTTGGTGTTGCCTATAAGTTCAGGATCTTACACCGTGTATTATGATGCATCGCATATTGGGCTTGGCACAGTATTAATGCAGGACAGTAAGGTGATTGCCTACGTGTCTCGGCAGTTAAAGTTTCATGAGAAAAATTACCCTATGCATGATTTAGAGTTGGTAGCTATTGTTCATGCGATAAAGATCTGGAGGCACTATCTATATGGCATTCCATGCAAGGTTTATACCGACCATCGGAGTCTCCAACACCAGTCCAAGCAGAAGGACCTTAATTTGTAGCAGCAGAGATGGTTAGAGTTATTGAAAAACTATAATATCACCATATTATATCATCCGGGGAAGGCTAATATAGTGGTTGATACATTGAGTAGGACGGTTGAGAGCATATGCAGTTTGGCATATTATCGGTAGCAGAGAGGCCACTAGCCATGGATGTTCAGTAGAGCTGCCAAAATAGTCTTGGAATGTGAGGCCAACCCAACCCAGACCGCTACTGGGTTAGGGTTGGGTTGGGATTTTTTTGCCCATTTAAATTTGAGGCTTATAAGCCCGGCCCCAGTCAGCCCGCTGACCCTTGAGGCTGGGCCTAGGCCGACCTATGGGTCAAAAATTAATTAAATTCAATTTAAATATTTAATATTTAAAAAAAGTAAAAACTAAAAAAAAACTATTAACTATAATCTCCATTCACCAACCTTAGATTGCTCATCTACCGTTCCATATCAACTAGAATTTAGATTTTCTATATGTATGTAGTATGTCAAGATTAGTTTTTCTTTTGCTTAATTAATAACAAACTAGAAAAAAGGTCAAGTTTTAATACCCAAAGAAAATTGACAACACTAGCAAATTTCATGAATTTAAAAAATTTTATGAACTATAACGAGGAATTTAGCAAATGATGTTAAACCTAAATTTAAAAAACATCAACATAGAAACTTATTGAAGCAATCCCTCAACCTGAGGAAAGTGAAAGAAAAGTATTAAAAAAATACTCATGTAACATTAAAAAAGAAGAGCTAGAGAAACAACGAATTTGAATTTCAATTACGAGATTCCTTGTCAGATATCAAGATTTGTACGCTTTAAACAAACAAAAGTCGTTCATATGATTAAGAGACTATGTCACGAAGAAATATTTAAAGATTTGAAGAAATATTTTCTAACAAAATTTAAGGGTCGGCCC
>AWOL01S0141931.1:0-14123 GCA_000715115.1 Nicotiana otophora
AATTCCCATTACCAACATCGGGTAAATGATCGTCATAAGCCGAGTTATGTACACCGACAGCAACAGTCACGACCCAAAATCTACTGTAGGTCGTGATGGTGCCTAACGCCACCGTCAGACAATCCAACAGTGATTTATTCATTTAATTACTCATTTTATTACTTTCGAAATCATAGTTTTTAATAAGGAAGGAGATTTACATTTCTAAATCCACGGGGACGTACAATATTTGTAGTTTATAAAAGAATTGAAAGGCGTTAATGATATATGAAACCATAAGCATAAACCAGTAAAACCCCAAAATCCGGTGCCATAAGTGCATGAGCATTTTCTGAGGAGTACAATAATAATACAACATCTATAAATAAGATATAATAAAATAAATAGTACGATGAAAATTCGGTGGACTGCGATGTGTAGCCTGGAATGCAGCTCACATAAAGTCTCCTCAACAGGCCATGCGCCTACGCGCCAAGATAATTACCAAATGAACCTATCAAAACCTGCACATTTAGTGCAGAAGTGCAGCATAAGTACGTAAATCAACGCGTACCGAATAAGTATCTAGCCTAACCCCGGAGAAGTAGTAATGAAGGGTCGACATCGACACTTACTAGAGGTCCAATGAAATAATATGATAGATCATAAGCAGATATGAAGCACACAACAATAATGGGGTAAATCTGTAAGTCACATAATCTTCCAAATATTTCTTTTAAGGTATGAATTTCTCAATCTTGTATTCTACCTTAACGGCGCAAAACTTTCCAAGTGCCAATATCAAATACATAAGGAATACCATATAAAATGTCGGACATCAGTGGAAAGATAATCTCATGAGCGTTCGAAAATACCAGTGATATAATGTACGATTATGCTGAGGTCGTTCGGCCCGATCCAGAATAATGTGTACACTGTCGTGGGTCGAGTGGCACGCACCATAGATGCATCTATTATACTACTGAGGCGTTTGACCCGCACGACAAGAAAGGAAGGAAGTTACTGAATTACGAGACACATGCTTACAATACAGTACATGAGCACAAAGTGAATATAATCTTTACCGTTTCTCAAATAACTCACCCACAACTCAAAGTGATAAGGCTCAGCCTATTATACATATGTTTATTTCTAAATAAANGAATACCATATTAAATGGCGGGCATCAGTGGAAAGATTATCTTGTAAATATTCGGACTACTAGCGATATAACGCACGATTCTGCGAGGTCATTCGGCCCGATCCAGAATAATATATACACAGCCGAGAGTTGAGCGGCATGAACCATAGATACATCTATTATACTGCCGAAGCATTCGACCCGCTCAACAAGAAAGGAAGAAAGTTATCGAATTACGAGACACGTGCTTACAATACAGTACATGAGCACAAATGGAATATAATATTTATCGTTTCTCAAATGACTAGCCAACAACTCAAGGTGATAAGTCTCGGCTTAGTATACATACATTTATTTCTAAATAAACTTCAATTATAAGTTTAATTAATTAAGCCAACAGAATGAGTTCAAATAATTCAATTATTACATAATAAAGCCCTATGTCTACCCGGACATAAATATGCTTTAGCTACGTACGGACTCTCGTCACCTCGTGCGTACGTAGCACCCACAACTAGTAGCATATAATAATAAATATCACCTAGGGGTAGTTCCCCCCTCACAAAGTTAGACAGGAGACTTACCTCGCTCCGAAGTTTCATAACCGGCTCCAACGCCTCTCTAACACCTAAACTCAAAACCAAACGATCCGTAACTAGTCAAACAATGTGCAACTCAATAAAAATATACTACAATGCTTATAATTAATCAATTCATAACAAATCCCCAATTCCGCTCTAAAAGTCAATAAAGGCAACTCTCGGGCCCACATGCCCGGATTTCAAAAATTTTCGAAGATAAACTTTACCCATAGTACTACGAACTCAAATATATAATTTTATTCCAAATTTCATGTCCAATTTCGTGGTCAAAATTCAAAACTACAAATTTATAGGTTTTCTACTAAAATCCCATAATTTCTATTAGTTTTCATGCTTAAATCCATACATAATCTATGTATTTTATTCTCAATGTGTAGAAATCACTTACCTCAGGATTGATGATGGAAATGACGCTCCAAAAATCGCCTCAAAGCCGGCTCTCATAGAATAAATGAGGTAAAAATGGGCCAAACCCTCGTCTTTAAAAAAAACCACACTGCCCAGCCCGACCTTCGCACCTGCGGCCCCACTGTCCCACCTGCAACTCCGTACCTGCGTACAACTCCATCACAGGTGTGGTTCCCTGTAAGGCTAAGTAAATCTGTATCCGCAGAAAATAATCATGCTCCTGCGCGACCGCTTCTGCGGTCCACCTCACGCACATGTGCTCCCGCACGTGTGGAGATCGTCCGCTTTAGCGACCCAAGCTGCCCAGCTCGCATTCCGCTTCTGCGGATCATTCGTCTCATCTGTGAGCCCACAAGTTCGGAAATATCCTCGCATCTGCGGCCATCCCAACGCAGTCCAAATGCCGCTTCTGCGACCACGACGCCGCTTCTGCGAGCTCGCACCTGCGACCCTTTGCACACAGGTGCGATTGCACCAGATCCCAGCTGCTTCAACACTTCACCCAAGCCCAAACTCGATCCGTTTTTTATCCGATCCGCATTCGGGCCCTCGTCCAAACATACCAGTACATCCCAAAACACGACACAGACTTAGTCGAGGCCTCAAATCACGCCAAACAACATCGAAACTGCGAATCGACGATCGAAATCCTTCTTTAAACTTTCAAACTTTTAAACTTCGACGAACACGTCCAGACCATCCCAAAACATTCTGGAATGACGCCAAACTTTGTGTATAAGTCACAAATCACTATACGAACCTATTTCAAGGCTAGGAACCTCAAACGGACATCGATAACACCAAAGTCCATTTCAAATCAAATTTAGGGTATTCTTAAACTTTCAAAATATTAACTTTCCATAATAAGCCACTGAAATGCTCCCAGGTGACCCGATACTCAACCCGAATATACGCCCAAGTCTGAAATCATCATACGAACCTATTGGAACCTTCAAATCCTGATTTTGAGGTTGTTTACTCAAAAGTCAAACCTTAGTCAATTCTTCCAGCTTAAATCTTTCGAAATTAAAATTTTCTTTCCAAATCAACTCCGAACTTTCCGAAATTCAATTCCGACCACACGTACAAGCCATAATACTTGAGGTGAAGCTACTCAAGGCCTCAAACTGCCTAACGACATGATAGAGGTCAAAACGACTGGTCGGGGCGTTACATTCTCTCTCACTTAAACATGCGTTCTTCCTCGAACATGCTAAGGACTGCTCTGGAGTTGTCTAAAATTAATGTTTAACACCTCGTGCACCTACCCGTGCCACCACAACCCAGTAGAACACATTAGCTCAAGTTAGACTGAAGATACTCCTTTTTATTTAGTCAATAAACCTTAGAACCAAATTCCAACCTCCGAATTTCATTACAAGACTTGATTCTAATATACGAACATGTATCAATCACTACGCACTGTACCAAAATATGATCAGCACCCATTCTGACATCACACAATGCACAACTCATTTGACCAAGGCAACCTCCCCCAAGCACAACAACCACAATTTCACTAACCCGGCCCAATGCCTATAGTATACCTCATAACACATATAAGCCTTGTTCCAACTCTCGCACTACTGCTACGGCGGAAGAGATGTGTAGGAACTCATAACCACCTGCCAAATCAACAAATCATGGAGTCTCCCTCTTGATAAGGATCCTTACCTCATTCTGACTAAATAATGATATTTGCTCTTTAATGTACCTTATATAACTCTGATTAAAGAGGGGCTGATCACTAGAAGCAGGGTCGATAATTGCTAAGTGCTAATGTGCTAAGTAAAAATCACCATGTTGATATATCCCACTCCAATCCGGTCCACGATGCTTCAACCTATGTAATCAAATAGTGACCAAAATTCAAATAGTCATATTTATATTTGTTTCAATTGCAAAAGGCTATTGTACTGTCACATGTAAAGGTGGATCCATGATTTAATCTTGATCGGTTTGACATTAAAGATTTTAAAATTGCACTCATTGTAGTTTTAAAACTAAGGTTTCATATCTAGTAATTATTGGAATTTTAGTGGCTTTTCACAAATATATATATAGTAGGTTCCGATGACCTTGGTACCTAAGGGTTGCATCTGCCACTGGTCACATATTACCGCCACTGGTCACATATTACAGTACTCAGAGGCGAATGGAGTACCGTTCTTTTTGGATATGGAGGCTTTGGTGGTTCTTGACTATTTTTCATGTAAGATTGTTTTCCCTTCTCACTAAACTGATAAATGAGATAGCCTTGCTTAAGTAGATATTTAACTTTCCCTTGTAAGAGCCTGCAATCTGCTATTCTATGGCCATGATCATTGTGAAACTCGCACCAGAATTTTGGGTTCCTTTTATTTTAATCTGATCTCATCTCTTTTCGCCATCGTATCTGATCCTCCATCTCGGGATTCATTTGGCATTTCTCTGCTTCAAGAATTGTCAAGTCCTAAACGCAGATTTTTCAAGGTGGAATTCACTGGTGGTGGAATTTGTGCAGCGTTGGGAAATTCACTCGCAAAAGCTCGTAGTGCCTCATTCACGTGCTGTGCAATCAACTGCTTCAAAGCATCGTGCTCAATGGTTTGTTCACCTCCCTGCTGCCTATTAGTACGTGAAGCAGATCTTTCAGGTGAACTTTCTCGTGAATGCTGAGAAGTAATTACGGGTATATGATATGGTGGAGTTCCACCTTGTTGATTCACCCGATCAATTTCGTTAGCAGTAGACATGTTTTGTTGCTAAAAACTGAGATTTGGAAAGTGATTAGATTATTAGTTTTTCGGTAACAGAATCAATTTGTTTCATCTAAAAATAGATTTTACGGTCAAAGCTAATATTAGGGAAAAATTGAGTTATTGATAACCAAAATTACTTAACTTTCTTGATAATTCAAAGAATAAAGAAAATAATGGAAATAATAAATAATGATAAAAAACTTATTGTTTATGGCTAATATCTCCCAAAATTGTGGATTGAACACTTGAATTGAATAAAATAAATGACTGATGGCATATATTGAAAATGTATTCAGATGTACACACAAAATGAGGTATGAGTCCTTATATAAAAATATATAATTATAACGATTTTTCTACTTAATTCTGGGTCGTTAATGACATTAATTATCTTGATTGTCCGTTACCATATTTAATTGTAACGGTTAGAGTAATAACTAAAGATCTCCCGCAATCAAATTTAATGCCGATTCCCCTTCCATATTTATAACAGATTCGTAAATCTTTTCCTTTTACGGTCTTCATCCATCTCGTGCCTATTTCTTCTTTTCCAGCTGTCAGGACCGGTAGCTCTTCTGATAAAACACCGTGGGTGTTTCACCCATGCCTTTTCGATTTCTTTTATTGACCCAACTGAAAGTGTCACTTGTCACTTCATTGATGACCCACGTATCATGCCTTTTTTTCACCAATACACAAATATATTTTGTATTATTAGTGTAATTATCATATTTGATATTTACGGCAATAATTTCAATACAAGAATGTTAAAAATTTGTGACGGTATACTAATGACGGACAGATTCATAAAAAAATATAACAGATTTTTGTAATTGTATGATGTAATTCATCAATTTGGACGAAATTTCTGACTGTTCCACGACGGTTGCTGTAAATAGTTTTCTTGTATTGTCACCCATTAATGTGTATAATAGAAGTTTACTTATAATAACTTTATAAGCAATCTTATTTTATAAATATTTTTTACATTGTTAATATATGAAAATTAAACAAAAAAAAGAACCTTAGCTTTTACATACATGGTTGTTTGATGAATTCATACATCTATATTTTCGTAGCTTGGGAGAATCTATTGTTTTTCGTGAAATAAACCATACTGACCAAGGTGGAATAAAGCGTTCGGCAAATAATAATTACTAAGAAGAAGGGATTAAAGGGCTTGTTTCTTAATTAGTGGATGTACTTATGATAGATACCATGCCAATCGATAACAAGAGATGAACTAGCTCTTGTTCTATGTAGAGGAAACTTGTTTATTATTACTCCATTTTGATTTGACATGCAATTGATATGAAACATATATCAAGCAGTGTATTAGTAGAGTGGTAAGTATTCGTTATCCTTAATCATAGGTCTTGAGTTTGAATCTGGCTTATGGAATCATATTCTTTTATCCTTAATCACAGATCTCGAGTTTGAATTTTGTATATAGAGTCACCTTTGTTAGAGAACGATTTACACCCCCACCCCCTCTCCCCCACTCCCATGTGAGACTTCCCGATACGAGCCGGACCTCAATGCAACTATCGAACACCTATTAAAAAACCAGAAGGAATCATATATAGCGTCTATATTCAAGCGAAAAGCAACAAGAGAGATTCTTTATTATTCAGGTAAACCTTATAGTATAATTTGTTTGATTTGATATACTCGTAAAATATGAATCCACTAAGCATCAAGATCGTGAATGATGATCTTTTCATGCACAAAAGGTCATGTTTTCCCTTGTAGTCACATCCTTTGAGTACTCCTCCCACCTACTCCCTCCCCTAAAATTTTGCCTTTGGCTATTTTCGAAAATTTTATGATATGCTGTGATAGAGAAACCTTATAACAACGGTTGTCATTTGACACCGGGTTCAATACATATTCTGAAGTCTATTAATTACTATATTTTTGATATGTCATCTCGTCTATAACTCCAAAAGTGTTTCGCATGTTTTGTATGCAAGTTGCCATATCAAATTCTAAAAGAACCCTCCTATGGTTACATCCTCTATACTTCAAGTATCATGCATATCATAAAGTGCTTCAACTTATTTTTTATAACGGTAGTATACAGTTAATTTGTACGCATTTTAATTATTTTATTATGTACTCGTTACCTGCAATTTATAATATGTAAAGAGTCAAGCTGCCGCCATGAAAACTTAAGCAGATTGAATGAAATTATCTAGCTATACGATAAGTTATGTGTCCTGCTATGTTTTGATGATCTGACAAACTTAATGTTAAGAACTAGATGGGGAACCTGTTTCACATCCACTGAGTGCTCAAAGATCAACAAGTCTCAAGTCTGGGACATGCTCCAACTTTCAGAGTCGAAGAAACAACAGAGGGAACAGATCGATATCAGTTTCCTTGCTGACAGTACCAGTAAACTCTCCATAGCTGTAAAGTGACTGCAACTGTTCCTCTGTACACACGCAATAGTGCAACAGTGGAGCAGTCACTTTATGGGAATGCCTTTGTACCAAACATGCTTACATCATTCAAGTGATGTCACTTTGCAATATTAACATGAAGCAAAGGCAAAACAACGCTTGCACACTCTAGAATTCATCAAGCTTTCTCTCAAGTGTATTGCCAACCTGTAAGTGACATTCAAGGCGTCAAAAACAAAGAGCAACATAATGAAGGACCAGTTTTCTGCATTGAATCATCATATGTCCTTAGTTGTGTAGCATCTTTGTCAAAACAATTTACTTGTAATTCCTACTTAGCCTAGTTAGAAGCATTGTGTAGGAAACCCTTGAAAAATCATAAACAATATATTTGTGTCTTGGCTAGAGTTAGTCGAGTTGTAAGCTTTGTAATAGATTTATTACAAAGGGGCTTGTAATAGAGTTGTTACAAGTTAGTGAGGGATTAAAAGGTTAATTCCTAGGTTACAACAGTTTGTAATCTGAAGTTTGTTCAGTAGTGAAGTTGAAATCCTACAAGGGTAAGTCGTGGTTTTTAATCCCGTGAGTTGGGAGTTTTCCACATAAAACTCTACTGTGTCATTTACTTACTATTGTGTGCGTGCGTTATGTGGAAACTGATAGAGAACCTGGTTCTCTATATAGTTTGGTGGACCCTTAGTTTCTATCAATTGGTATCAGAGCAGGTTCTTTCTATCAGGCTAACACCTAGAAAGGATCCTCATGGCTGCTCCACCAAACTTTGAAGAAGGTCAATCAACCTACAGACCACCATGATTTAATGGCCAATACTATGGATGGTGGAAGACAAGGATGCATGATTTTATCATGGCTGAAGACTCAGAACTTTGGGATGTCATCTGCAAAGGTCCTTTTGTTCCTATGAAGACCATTGGAGAACCAGAAGTGTCAGTTCCCAAGACTAAGAAAGAATACAACGATGCTGACAGAAAGGCTATAGAGAAGAACTTCCGAGCCAAAAAGATCCTTGTTTGTGGTATTGGACCAGACATATACAACCGGATTTTTGCCTGCCAATCTACCAAGGAGATCTGGGAAGTTCTCCAAACAGCACACGAAGGGACTATTCAAGTCAAACAGTCGAAGATTGATATGCTAACCACTGAGTATGAGCTATTCAGGATGAAGGACGATGATTCCATTCAGGACATGCACACTCGCTTCACTTCTATCATCAATGAGCTCCATTCTCTGGGAGAAATCATTCCAAGAAACAAGCTTGTCAGAAAAATACTCAGCGTATTACCTGGATCCTGGGAAAGCAAAGTAAATGCTATCGGCAAAGGATCTGCAGAAGCTGCCCATTGATGAACTCATTGGCAATCTGAAAACTTATGAAATAAAGAAGAAGAAGGACAATGAGAGAAGAGAGCCCAAAAGGGAGAAGAACCTGGTCCTCAAGACAGAAAAAAATGAATCAAGTGGTGAGGATGCCAATATGGCTTACCTGACAAAGAGATTTCAGAAAATGGTTCGCAGAAATAGCAAGCCAAGAGGCTATGACCTATGTCATAAGTGTGGGAAGCCAGGAAATTTCATCAAGGGTTACCCCCTCCTCAAGCAAGATCAGTACAAATACAATACAGACAAAGCAGTCAAGAGGAACCTGGTTCCTGACAAACGATTCAAGAGAAAAGATGCCGCTGACAATATTGTGAAGCAAGCTCTTGCTGCATGGGGAGACTTGTCCAGCGAATCTGGAGAGGATGATGAACAAGGTAACAGCTCCATGAAGGCAATAGGGAGTGAAGCAGCTGAATATGACTCTATCTTTGCCCTGATGGCAAAATCGGACGATGATGAAGAAGATGATGATAAGGTAAACTTTCTGGACATTAAAAAATTTTTGAAGTCCTACTCTGAGAAAAAACTTATATCTTTGGAAAATGTTTTAATTGATACTTATCATAGTCTTATAAATGATAAAAATACATTAACTGTGGAATTAGGAGGAATAGAACATGAGAAGGATGATCTAGTGGTTGTCGTGGTCAATTCAGAAGAGACCATTGAGTGCTTAAAAAATGATAAAGAAGCTCTAACTGAAAAGATTGCTAGAATAGAGCATGGGAGAGATGACTTATTGTAGTATTCGTGGACCTAAAGGAAACAATTGAGGAACTAAAAAGGGAAGGTAGGCATGAGATCACCCAAAAGTGAAAGGAAGTTGCAAGTGAGGCACACATTAAGCTTGAAAATGAACTCCAAACTGTGAAATCTAGTATGTGTGCAGAACTTGAAAGAAATAGACAACTTCAAGAAGACCTAGGCAGATTTAAAAGTGACCTCAAAAAATCTCTGAAGTGGACCTGGTCCTCTGATGCAATTGCTGCCATGTATACAAGCAATAGTGGGAACAGGCAGGGAGTTGGGTCCAAAGAGTAAAGACTCCCTATAATCCAGATAGCAAGTATGTTACTGTCCCTGATAACTGGCTTTGTACTCACTGTGGCAACACCGGTCACTTTAAAGAAAACTGTAAGGCTAGAATTTAGTCTCAACAGAAAAACAAGGTGTTTGTTGAAAAGGTAACTACTGCTAAGGAACCTGGTCCCTCTACTAAAAAATGTATATTGCCTGCCTGGACAAGAAGAAGTCTGATTCATCCTTTTCCTTACTACAAGGGACCCAAACTTGTTTGGGTAGTTTGGGTCCCTAAATCTAACCCTTGATTTTCTTGTGCAGGGAGCAGTGAAAGGAAGAAGCCAAAAATGGTACATGGATAGTGGCTGCTCTAAACACATGACTGGGAGTACAAATGATTTCCTTTCACTCAAAGCCCTGCAAGGAGGGAGTGTGTCCTTTGGAAATGGCAAAAAGGGATACATTCTGGGAGTTGGAAGGATTGGAAAGTCTTTTGCTCACTCAATTAAAAATGTGTACTATGTGAACGACTTGAAGTACAGTCTGCTGAGTGTTTCTCAAATTTATGACAAGGTAAACAAAGTGAAATTTGTGTCAAAAATATGCACGGTCACAAATCTTATGACTGGTGAGGTGGTTTCGGTGGCTAAAATATACAAAAATATCTATGTTGCAGACTTTGAGTCCTTGCAAAATGGGTATCTCACTTGTCTGAGTGCTGTTGATGATAATGCTGAGCTATGGAACAGAATATTGGGTCATGTAAGCTTTACATTGCTGAACAAATTGGTTAGGAAGGACCTGGTTCGCAGCCTACCGATGTCAAGTTTCAAAGATCAAAAGATGTGTGATGCATGTGCAAAAGGAAAACAAGTCAGGTCTTCTTTCAAGCCCAAAAAGGAAGTGAGTACCTCAAGGCCACTTGATCTCCTTCATATGGATCTGTGTGGACCTATGAGGGTGCCAAGTAGAGGAGGAAAGAAGTACATTTTTGTTATAGTGGATGACTACTCCAGATTCACTTGGACCCTATTTCTCAGAACCAAGGATGAAACCTTTCTAGTATTTGCTGCATTTGTGAAGAAGATCCATTTGAAAATGAGCCATAATGTGGCGTGTATAAGATCTGATCACGACACAGAATTTGACAATGCCAAATTCGACGAATTCTGTGCTGAAAATGGCATGTCACAATGTTTCAACTCCAAGAACACCTCAACAAAATGGTGTTGTGGAAAGGAAGAATAGGACTCTTGAAGACATGGAAAGAACAATGTTTATTGACAGTGGCATTGCGAAGAGTTTCGGGGCAGAAGCAGTCAACACTGCGTGCTACTTGGTGAACATGTGCATGATCAGGTCCCTCCTGAACAAAACCCCGTATGAACTGCTGAATGGAATAAAGACCAAGCTAACACATTTGAGGACATTTGGCTACAAATATTTTGTTCTCAACAATGGTAAGGAAGCACTTGGAAAATTTGATGCCAAAAGTGATGAAGGAATCTTTCTAGGCTATTCATCACAAAGCAAATCTTACAAAGTATACAACAAAAGAACTCAATGTGTTGAGAAAAGCATACATGTAATCTTTGATGAATCTCACCACCTATGTGGGAAAGATTCACATGATAAGATGGATCAAGATGGAGAGCAGTCAACTGTTCCTGGAGAAGTCATTGACATGGCAAATGGAAAGGCTGACATGATGAGTCATGTCAAGGAGTCAAATGATGATGGTGCAGCTGTATCTCCAACTGATGTGGAGGAACCTGGTCCCTTAATCACAATAACTGAAGCTGAGAACAGGGTGGTAGATGCTGTCCAGGGAACTCCAGATGCTGAGCTGAGAAGCGGATCTCACATTAACCAAGGATCACATTCAGAAGTACCTGGATCCTCTCGTAATAATATTCAGGTATCTAACTGGAAGCACAAAAGTTCACATCCTCTTCAAAATGTGATCACTCCTCTTTACTCCGGGATTCAAACTAGATCAAAGTCAAGAAATTCACTAGCCTTCTCTGCGTTTCTTTCTCAAGTTAAGCCCAAAAATATCAAGAAAACATTGAAAGATACTGACTGGATTACTGCTATGCAAGATGAACTTCATCAATTTGAGAGAAACAGCGTGTGGCACCTGGTTCCTCGACCTGTTGACAGAACTGTCATAGGAACTAGGTAGGTATTTAGAAACAAACTTGATGAGTTTGGGAACACAACAAGGAACAAGGCATGGCTAGTAGTTCAAGGGTACAATCAAGAAGAGGGGATTGACTATCATGAAACTTTTGCTCCAGTTGCTCGAGTGGAGGCCATCAGAATTTTTATTACCTTTGCATCTCATATGGAATTCATATTATTCCAAATGGATGTGAAAAGTGCCTTTCTGAATGGCTTTCTAAAAAGAAGAAGTCTTCGTCAAGCAACCACCTGGATTCGAATGTCATGAGCATCCTGAGCATATTTTTAAACTCGACAAGGCCTTATATGGGCTAAAGCAGGCTCCTCGTGCATGGTATAAAAGGTTATCCAAATTTCTTCTAGAAAATGGCTTTACAAGGGGAAAAATTGACAACACTTTATTTCTGAAGAAACGGGGGAGGAACCTGCTTATTGTGCAAGTTTATGTTGACGACATCATCTTTGGTGCAACAAATGGTTCTCTATGTGAAGAGTTTGCAACCCTCATGGGAAGCGAGTTTGAAATGAGCATGATGGGAGAATTGAATTTCTTCTTGGGTTTGCAAGTCAAGAAAACTTCTTAGGGCACAATGATAAGTCAGCAGAAGTACATCAAAGAGCTTCTGAAGAGGTTTGAAATGGAAACCTCAAAAATTATTGATACTCCTATTTCCACTACCACTCGTCTGGATATGGATGAGCCCGGTTCCCCTGTGAATGAGACTATGTACAGAGATATCATTAGATCACTCTTGTATCTCACAATAAGTAGACCAGATATCATTTTCAGTGTGGGACTGTGTGCCAGGTTTCAATCAAATACAAAGGAAGCTCATCTGAAGGCTGCCAAAAGAATCCTTAGGTATCTCAAAGGAACGCAGGACCTGGCTCTCTACTATCCATCATGAGACAATTTTGACTTGATCGGGTATGCTGACGCTGATTATACTGGTTATCTGGTGGACATGAAAAGCACTTCTGGAATGACATACTTTCTGGGTTCGTGTCTAATTTCATGGGTACAAGAAAACAAAACTCAGTGGCTCTTTCAACTGCAGAAGCTGAGTATGTGGCGGCTGCCTCTTGCTGTGCTCAACTACTGTAGATCAAGCAGCAGCTAGAAGATTTTGGTGTATTTTCTGATTATGTTCCCTTACTATGTGACAACACATGTGCTCTCAACATGGCAAAGAATCCAGTTCAACATACGAGAACAAAGCACATTGATGTGCGGCATCATTTCCTCAGAGATAATGTTGAAAAGGGGCTTATCTGCATGATGTTTTACAGTACAGCAGATCAAATTGCAGATATATTTACCAAAGCACTGAGCAGAGAGCACTTTGAGAAGAATCATTTTGCACTGGGGTTGATAAAGTCAAGCTGAGGTCCTAGTCCCTCGATAATTGGCAATGAAAGAAATGTACAGGTAAAACTGCTAAAAAGTATTTTTTGGCAAGGTCTAACTCACTTCTATAATGTTATAGGTAGACTCGCATGAAAATTACAGAGCAAACAAGGAGCTAATACATGGCAGTTTTGCAAAAGGACGAGGCTCACATTTACAAAATCTGTCAGGGAACTTGGTTCCCGTGACATAGGTTAGTGGTTCCTTCTGCACTCTCATGCACAATTTTTTAATAGCTANCAGACTCGCATGGAAATTACAGAGCAAACAAGGAGCTAATATATGGCAGTTTTGCAAAAGGACGAGGCTCACATTTACAAAATTTGTCAGGGAACTTGGTTCCCGTGACATAGGTTAGTGGTTCTTTTTGCACTCTCATGCACAATTTTTAACAGCTAAAAAAGGTGCCATGTCATTAAAATGTTAGCTTGCTCTTTTTTCTTTTTGGAATCTAGATTCATACCCGTTTCGAAACGACCCGTCTACTCAGAAAATTTAATACCCTTTCCCAACTGGTCCCTCATCCCCTTTTTAATAAATCCAAACACTGTCACTCTCATAACTGTTAACATCCCAAAATTCCTTTTTTCTTCAACAACCAAACATCTTCTTCTTCCATAAACCCTTACTACACTCCACTATGTCTGAGAAACTTGAAGCCAAAAATGCTCCAAGCATCATCCCCTCTATGTCTTCGCTTGTCGTCGAAACAGTAATAGAGTATACGACCCCTACGCTCTCCAATCCAAACCCTAAGCAAGAGTCACAACCACCTACTACTTCTTCCCCAACCCAATCAAGTATTGGTTCTCATCGGAGTCGCAGAACTTC
>AWOL01S0141937.1:0-14015 GCA_000715115.1 Nicotiana otophora
TAAATCGTTCAAATAAGCTAATATGAAGTGCGGTGAACCTTGCAAGAATCTATTGATGAGAATAGTTTAAGAAAAACTTCTCTCGAATATTTCTCAATCTTAATTCAAAAGGTAGATCACAAAGCTCTTTCAATTACTTTAAAGAAGTACCAAAACAAATTAAGTCATCCGTTGCAAGAATATCCAATATTATGCTCCTCTTCTGATTAACACGATAATGAATAAAATCACAACTAGAGTTAAAGCTTTTCCAATAAATCCAAGCAGTTAAACGATACTCAAATCCATAGATAATAATGAAGTCACTAAATCATGTCAAACCCTAAGGTAAAGTACTCCACAGATATGGAGAAAGTCATCACAAATAAGTTTAAGAACATAGAAAATATTAATCCAAGTTACAATCCAAACTCGCATATTGATTTGAGGGAAGAATGATGAAATCTTATGTCTTGGAGCCTCCAATGCTCTCCAATAGCTCCCTAGGTCAAAAGTCCTCTAAAAATAGTATTTTTGATGTAGTTATATCATGTACGAACGGACCCGGACGAAACTACCCTTTCCAAGCCGAAGTGGGACAATTGAACCGTGAAAATACACTGGCACGGCGCGCCATGCGCTGCATTATTGAGGATCTTCAGAGAATTGATTTTTTTTTCACTTTACAGGAATTTTGCACTAGTACCCCACGCCTCGCGGCGCGGCAGTGCAATTTTTCCAGAGTGAGATTTTTTTCTCACTTTTTGATACCCAAACTTGGCCCTCGAACCTCTAATACGATCTCGACTTAATTCCTTGGGCTTTTACTCAGACTTCAAAACTCCAAATCATTCATTTTAGCTCCAAACTTGTTTCTCCGCTCAAAATTACATCCTACACAACATAACACACAATAAATACAAAGTACTAGCAATTATGCTCAAATATAATCAAAGTATAGTAACTAGCGTGTAAATATAGTTAAAAACGTGAGTTCCTAGCCTACCATCATATCATACAGAGAAGAAGTTGTTGAGAAGTATATATACCTGGATTTCCTGGTGGATTTCTCTGCTGAGATTGATGTACACTACGAAACAAGGTAGAAGCGTCATGTTATGGGGTACGATTGAGAAATGATAATACGTGAGTCACTGTGGTGGAGCCAATGACCAAGGTTTTTAGTTATCTTAGCACTTTGAAGAAGAGGAGGTAAATAAATATGTTATTGTTTGTCGTAGGTGATAATTTTGTGTTAATTTTCCTAGTGAACATGGTTATTTCTTAAGTTATACAAACTTATTATGCATTTGCAGCCAGAGATATCAATAAAGAGAGTAGCAGAAGGTCTAGTTTACTCATAAAAAAGAGAGCAGCAGAAGGCAAGTCAACAGCTCATCCATACTCGAATAGTACACCCCGGTAGTGTCAATGACAAGCATCTATATATTAGCATTGATTAGCAACCAAAGCTCATACTGTTCCAAATGGTATCTGCAACTTTCTTCCTACAACCAAGTGTCACTGCAACAAATTTATTCTAAGGCCACACTAATTTTAGACAACGCTTGAAAAACCTTGCCAAAAGTATTTGTGACAACGCTTTTTGAGGGGTGGTATTTGCTGAGAGTTTTTGGCTACGGAATTTAGGTGACACTTCTAAAGCGTTCTCTTTCAAAATAAATGCTTCGATTTTTAAGTGTTGCTAAAACATGAAATATTTGGTAATGCTTTTTGACCTATAATACAACGCTTTTGGAGGGTGTTATTTTTTCATCCTAAAACCAACACTTATAAAGTGTACTCTAAAAATTACAATCAAAATTTCCCCAAAATTTTCCCTTCCCCCCAATTCTGAAAAGGCAGAAGAGATACCCGCTGAAATATTTTGCCCAATTCCAAATTCCCCACCACTAAAATATTTCACCCTTTCCAAAATTCCCTCCGCTGCTTCAATGTTGTTTCACCACCACCGCGACCCAAATTCCTCTAATGGACCGTATCAACTCCAAATATATATCCTATTTAGGGATCGGTTTGCCCTAATTTCAAATAATGCCCTCAATTAGAGAGCTTGCTCCGCTCCATCTCTTTCTCCGGCGAAATCGTTCGGTGAAATCGAGCTGTAACTTGTAGGTTTGTTTCCTCGTCACTCGTTGTATCTATTAAGAGCATAAAATTTTACCACGCCGACACTTTCTAATCACTAATTTTGTTCATTGGTTTGCTTCTTGTCTCTAGAATGTAATTTTGGTTAACTTGTTCAGTACTAGTCGCCGTGACTTCCTCATCCGTCACGATTTGTTGCTAGTAAGGTGTTGCTTGTTATATCATATTACATTGTACTTCTTATTTTTTGATATATCGGTTAGTCATAGCTACTCATATCTATGGTAATTTTTGTTTCTATTGTTGTAGGTTTGCTGTTTCGTACAATGTTGTTATTCTTCTACCAAACACTTCGAGATTTGTTTATGTTGGTCTGTCATTTAACATTTTGTCTGCACTAAGTCTCAATTTGGTTCATAGGATTGCGAAGGTGAAGAAGAAGGCAGTAGTTGCTCAGCGATCCCAAGAGGCACAAGATACTTCAACTTCTTTCTGTTTTGTGGCTGCTTTTAAATTCTGGTAAAACAAAAACTCTACCTATATAAGTAGTGTTGTCCAAATTCAAATTCCTATATTACTTGCATTCACAAATTAAAGTCTCAGAGCTGCATTTCTTTTATTCGCGTCTTGCATTTGTATACTTGTACAAATAGAAAGAATGAATAAGATATTGATCTATTAGTCGATCACATTTACTTTGAAGAAATGCATAATATCAGTGTAAAAGTGACTTTAGAAGCTTTGTTTTAGGTAATATGACAAGATCATTGAGCTAAAGTTAATGGGGTGCACTAATTATAATTGATATCTCTCTTATATCCTAATATTTTCTGATGTTCTTTGCTCATTTGGTGTTTTTTCTTGAGCGACATGCTTATTGTCAAGAAAGCCATTTTTATTGCTACCTAGTAATCTTGCGATGAGAAGATTTTTTTTTTCTTTTCAAAGACAATGTCTGTGAGCACATACTAGTTTGGTTTAGATTAGAGCTATCTCCTATTTTATTTTGCTTGATATAGAATCAGACTTCAGTTACATGGCTGTCCTTACTGTCTTTCAATTTTATTAGCAACTTTCTTTCGTGAACAAATATATAATTTAACTATCCATTGCATTTTTGTAACGACAACAAGCTTGTTTTGATGTGATATGAATAAGGTTAGACTTCCTTGTGCCTTCTTATCTCTCTTAATTTTCCATATCCAAGGTAACATAAAATGAAGAAGCAAGATTGAGGTGCTTTCTTGAACTTTGCAAGGTAATCACATTAATCTGTTTCTCTTTTCTTGCTATGGCATGCTTAGTTTCTTTGTTAAGGTTTTTACTGATAGCACTTTTCTTATTCCTTGAAGTATTAGTATCTGCTGGTTTTTATGATCAATCAAAATGATCCAAGTTTCAGTCTGTAGGAACGGGGAGAGGGGGAAGGGAGAAGCAGGACTCGAAGAACGAGCCGTGCAAGGACACCAAAGGGCGATCCATTGCAAATAAACGAGAAAGGAGTCAAGGTGCATTCGTTTTTTCCAATTGATCCATTTCCGATCAAAGCCCAGGTCTCTTAGAGCATCAAGAAAGAAGTTTCTGTTTACCGAATAATGCACATGGAAGAATAAGAATAAGCCTCGGTGAGCTATAATTCCTTTAATAAATATCTTTCAATTATAATTCTTTCAAATAAATCTTTTTCAAATATAATTCCTTCAAATAAGTATCTTTCGAATAAAAGTCACCATGTGACTCCTTTCAAAATCATAAAGTACGGGTCTCAGCCCAATTTCATATTTCCACGTCACCTCGTGCCAATTTCTCTATCACAACCGCACAGACAACTCACGTGCCTATATCATCATCATTTAACCATGGCACCTCGTGCCCACATTTCATATCACAACTGCACGGACAATTCACGTGCCAATATCATCATTTTATTTTATTCCTGGCACCTCGTACCCATATTTCATTTCATAATCCGTCTGACAATAGCCATATGCTCCCAATTTCAACATAAATCAGATTGTTATCAATTTACTAACAGCAAGACAAATTGCACAAGGTATAAAAATAAACACAAGGAATATCACAACATCACATAAAATCACCAATGCAACCACTCCACATCATCACATATCATCCCTGACAATAGCCACCATTATCTCTCCTATAGCCACCCTTATCACTCCTATAAAAGTCTCCCTTATCCCTCCGCCCTGACAATATCAATAGCCACCTTTATCGCTCCTATTGCTACCCTTATCGCTCCTATTGCTACCCTTATCTTTCCTATAGCCACCCTTATCTCTCCGCCCAGACAATATTCCAACAAACACAACAACAGTGAAATGCCACCCTTATACCCACATAATATCAACAGTGGAATGCCACCCTTATATCCTCAAATAACAACTCACACAACACAACAATTTACACGGAAAATTATCACGGCAATATAACAAAATCAATTCATATCACAATTTGCCCAATGGCCACAACCAAATTACAAAGACACAACCAAATCAATTAATTTCATAACAAATAGCCGAAGGCTCCACACAATGTGTATAATACCACAAAAACAATCAACAAAGATAGAAATTATTCAGCATAAAGCAAAGCCTTCATTAATCTAAATTTAGATAATTATACTAACCCATCTTCTTAAGCTTGCTTAATTAATTATTTGCGTAGGAAAAATTCATAATGAAATTAAATTCCAAGAAATATCAAACCATCAAACTCACGGAATTTACATAAATATACAAATAATAATTACATCGAATTGTCGTATAAAAACAAGTTCAATAAATGTGATTCGAAGCATGGCAATTAGATGATTGAATATATACCCACAATTATCCAATTTACTACATAATATGCCTAAGACTTTAACTTAATAAATTTTGCATTTATAAGCCCGGGTACATACTCGTCACCTCGCGTATACGGTTTTTCACATTTCACAAATGGCACACAAGACTTGATGCCTAAGGGGTAATTCACCCACTCGAGGTTAGGCAAGACACTTACCTTTTTGAATGTAGGCTGATATTCCAAAATAGCCTTCTTGCTTGAATTGACCTCCGGACAGCTCAAATCTATCCAAATTAATTGTATAACTTCATTAAAATTCATCGAAAACAACTCCGGATAATAAAACACCAACTTAAAATTTTATTCTAAAAAGATAGCGCAGGGCCCCCCCTCGGAACCAGACAATTTTTTTACGAAATTCGAACACCCATTCCGATACGAGTTCAAACATACCAAAATTGTCAAATTCCGATTACGGATCGCCCTTCAAATCTTAAATTAAAGTCTAGAGGATTTTTACGATTTTCAACCCAATTCACTAATTTAGTGATTAAAACAACAATAGATTCATGTAATTTAACCAAAATCAAGTTAGGAATTCTTACCCCAATGTTTTCCTTGAAAAACTCTCAAAATATCACCTCACCCGAGCTTCCTTGGTCAAAAAATGGAAGAATGAGACAAATTTGGACTTTATTCTGCTGCCTAGGTATTTGTTCTTCGCGTTCGTGATGAATGAATTCTCCAACAACCATTTTCAAACTCTTCTCAGACAGCCTCTAGTATAATGGTCATAACTCTTTTTACAAAACTCCAAATGACAAATGGTTTAACTTTCTGGTAACTAGACTCAACGAGCTATAACTTTCATTTGTTGCTCATTTCCTCATTCCTTATAGATTGCGAGATATAAGCTTCCAAAGTTAGCCCTATGCAACGGAGATTTCCAAACTCTTCCCAGATAGCATGTAGTTTGTCCAAAATAACTTTTGGTACACAACTCCAAATGACCAAAGGTTTACTTTTCCGAAAACTAGACACAAAGGGCTACAACTTTCATTTTTGCATCATCTNTTCATCTCCCAATTACTTATATATTGCGAGATATAAGCTTCTAAATCAGCTCTGTGCAACAGAGATTTCCAAACTCTTCCCGGACAGCCTATAGTTTATCCACCATAACTTTTTGTACACAACTTTAAATAACAAATGGTTTACCTTTATAAAAACTAGACACAAAGGTCTACAATTTTCATTTTTGGATCATCTCCAAATTCCTAATGTATTTCGAGATATGAGCCTCCAAAGTCAGACGACGAACAGTAAAATTTTATTTTTCGCGAACGCGAGAACCTCTTCGCGGTCGCGAAGGACAAAGTCCCAATAGCAAAATCCTTCTCCGCGAACGCGAGATGCTCCTCGCGAATGCGAAGAACAACACCAGAACCAGCATCATCAAAATACCCAAACTTGGTCCAGAACCACCCCGAATCAAACACGAGGCCCCCGGGACCCCGTCGGAACATACCAACAAGTCTCAAAACATATTACGGACTTACTCGAGGCCTCAAATCACATCAAATAATATCAAAACGACGAATCACACCTCAAATCAAAATCTATGAACTTTAAACTTTCAAATTCTATATCTTGTGCCGAAACATATCAAATCAATCCGGAATGACTTCAAATTTTGCACACAAGTCATAAATGATATAACGAAGCTATTTAAAGTTTCGGAGTCGAAATCCGACATCGTTATCAAAAATTCAACCTTCGGTCGGACTTTCCAAAATTTTTTATTTTTTAATTGTTTTGCCAAAATGCGTCGAATTGTCTTACGGACTTCCAAATCCAAATCCGAATATACGCCCAAGTCCGAAATCTTCATACGAAACTATTGCCATCATCGAAATTCCATTCCGGGGTCGTTCGCTCAAAAGTCAACTCTCCGGTCAACTCTTTCCATTTAAACATCTAATAAGAATTTTTCTTTTAATTAAATTCTGAATATTTCGAAAATCAAACTCGATCATACCTGCGAGTCATTATACATATTGCGAAGTTTCTTGAGACCTTAAGTCATTGAGCGGCGCGTTAATTCTTAAAACGATAAGTCGGGTCGTTACATTTTGTCTATAGGTTTTGTTACTCAAATCATTCCAACACGATTATATTTTCATCTCAAAACTCTTAACATATAGAGTTTCCTCTACTTTTGTCATTTATTTTAGTTGTGTGTATGTATAACTCATACTTATGTGATAGTATTGTTCCGAGTCCCCAAGGGTCAGACTACCACATTGCTCTTAGTTTGCACTTGCATACTGTTGGTTTCTATCTAATTACTCATTTTATTTTGCAGGAAAGTTCTGGTGAGCAATTGAAAATGGTGCCAAAAGACAATTTGATATATTGAAATTTAACGATGAAGACTTTGGACAATTATGATTTTTATTATTCATGATACTATAGTAATACACTTGATTTTGTAAAGTTACAAGCTGAACCTTGAAATAATTTGCTTTATTCGTACGAATTACATGGGATTTAATCTTCTTTGAAGTTCATTGCCAGTATATGCATTTGAATTATTCTTTGTTATTTTTTTTTTAAATATAATTTAGTGCTTGAGATCTTCATACATGATTATGAGATAAATACAAAGATGTATTTTATTGAACGCAAACGCATATATATATATATATATATAGCAAATTACTTCATAGCTTAGACAAATTTCCACATTTCAAATGTGTGGCCATAGCGATTGAAACATTTGTGGCCTATATAGTAGCAAAAGCCGCGCTTTCAAGCGTGACCTAAAGAATAACAAAGTTCATGTGTTGGAGTAGTAGACGAAAAGTGTAGCCATAGAGGGTACTACAAGCGTGGCCTTTATTACTCTTTAGGCCACGCTTTTCAAGCGTGGCTTCTAAAGCAACACTTATAAAGTGTTGCCGTAAGGCAAAGGTTACGCTCATTTAGGTCACCCCTTAAAAAGCATTGCCTTAGGTTCGAAAGTGTGATCTTTGATCAAAGGCCACACTTTCTTATAGTTTAAGCCACACTTTTCAGGTGTGGTTAAAGACCTAAAATGTTGTAGTGTGTCAAGTACATTTCTTTCAGCGTGAAGACGAATCTTATCGGTAATTTTGCCACATGGAGGAAACAAACTGCCCTTTGTTATTCTATCTGTAAATATATATTACAGCTTTGTTTCAATAACTGTTATGTGGTATAGCGTCCAACGGCAAAAATCTGGACTTTAATATCATAGGTTACTCTAGGTTGATGAATGACTGTCATTTTCTTTGGCCTAATTCATTTTCTTGTTTGTAAAAAATTTTAAAGGTAAGGCTAGTCCCTTATCCAGCTCACTTTTGGCTTGTAATATACTGTTCTGATGGCCACTGTGCTAATGGAACAAAGATAATTGATTTTTTTTTAATGTTATTTATCTTTTTTCCACCTGAAGATAAGTGGTCATCTCAAAACAGAAAACATGAATTTGAGCCATTCCATGTCTTGTACTTCTTCCTTCTCCTGGGTAATAATTTCATTTTCAGGTTGATACTCTGCTAAAACTTTTTAAATCTCTCCAAAAATCCCCATTTTGAGGCTGTAGATATGATTCAGGTTGATACTCTGCGTAGCATTAGTGCAATTTGCTCTGTTGTAAACTCTCTAAACTTAGTTTGTCTGACAAAATTTCGTGCTAATGCTACGCACTATGCCACACGCTATGCGTATCATTATCGTATTTTTCTGTCAGACCCAAAAACTCAAGTCTTTGAACTTCTCAATCTTCTGACGAAATTTTGTACTAATGCGTCGCTTAATGCCACGCCTTATGCAACACACTAGTACTTTTTTGCTCTAGCCCTTGCTCTTTCTTCTAACTTTCATATGCAATGCCAGTCCACGAGCCCAGGACGCGATCCCGGTTTAATTCCTTGGGTATTTACTCAGACTTCAAAGCTCCAAATTATTCGATTTTAGCTCCAAAATATCTTCTTAACTCAGAATCATCTCCTACAAAGCATAAAATACGTAATAAGTGCAAATCACTATCATTTAAGCTCAAATACACGTAAAATACAGTAATTAGAGTGCAAACTATGACTAAAACACGTGATTCTATCCTACCATCAACACCCCACACTTAAACCATTGCTCGTCCTCGAGCGATCAAATTGCACTTAACATAGAGACGACCTTATCAGACAACTTCCCTAACACATCATACCAAGAATATTTAAAACAGACTAAGCACCATATCATAAAATCCTAGCCTCAACACTCGACTCAAAAGCACCACGCATTTTTCACAACCTGCTCACTTACTCTAACACAGAGGTCAAATATTTCACCTTACCTTCGCAAATCATGTGCCCTCACACAAACAATAGAGAGTAGTTCCCCACAAAGTAAAATTCAAGAACAAATAGGAATGAACTCAAGATAGAAAGAATTCACTCACTCTCAGAAATAAAATTCATGTGCCACATACGACATACCATAGGCTTGTCCGTAGTGTAATAATCTACTAATTTAGCTCATTCAGTCAAGGATCAAGTAGGACTTTAATTGGTTGTAATGTAGGCTGCGGGACGGGTATGATAGATTTGGATATAGTAACTACACCTCCCGGAGTATTTTAATACATATAATTTCACAATTTAAACCCCACACTTGTGTTGAACCACATCTTAACCTTCACACATCATAACATCAAGCTCCCAAATGTTTTTAAGCACAACCAAGATGAGAACTATTACTAACAAGGAATCGGTTTTTTTTTCTAATACATACCCAAACTCTCTCTTTTTTTTTTTCATTTCAAAGTTCATATTTTTCTTCTCAAGCAAATTCACTTTTTTTTCAATTCCCTACAAGTGACTCTCACAAATTTTCAAACAGTGCACCTTTCTCCTTTTTCAATAGTTCCACTCAAAAACCCAATCATACCTCTACTTAGCTTTTAACAAGTTCATAACAATTTCAAGTGCTCACGAGAGGTAAAAGGTTCAAACATATATATAATTTAAACAAAGAGGTCAAGCTTGATTTATTTATTTATTTTTGTTTCGACTTAATCCCTCAAGAAGACAATCGAGGAAATCCATCGTTGGTAAGAGTCTAATTTTTTTTTAAAAAATAATCTAAAATAATAATGAAAAACACACACAAACAAAATCTACACACATATTTACATCATCTACCCCACACTTTAAATTGTGGCATGTCCCCATGACACATAAGTAAAAAGCAAGAGGTAAAGAAAACTCCCTTGAATTTTTTTCTTTTCCTAGAACTTATGAACTCCACCCCTAATTCTAAATTCATTCTTCGTTTTCGCTCATTGGGATTATTTATAGAGCTCATTAAGCTAAACTCCTCTGAGGATATATGCAAGACGCGCTCTTTTCTTTCTTTCTTGGCCTCTTTTTGAGCATCGAATTGTTCATTCATGATGATCCTCAACTTGTTCCTACATTATTTTACAATATCAATCCATGCATCTTCCTGTAAATCCCCAAAAATAAAATTCACATGATCAATGTTAGAATAAGAAAATAAAGAAGAAAGATCATGTGAATATTCCTGTGGTATGTCCAAGACCATTTGTTCCTCATTCTCTTCTAATAAAGATTGTCAATGTTGAAAGGTGGATGGGATTTTGAACTCTTCTTTTATTGCTTCACAATCAACCAAAGCCTCATTTTCAATCATCTTAGTTGGATTAGTGTCCTCTTGCAGAGTGGAAAACTCTCTCTGTAGATGTTCATCCTCTCGGGTAGGCTCATTCTCATAAGGTATCTCCTTCATATATTCATCATAACAATGAAATGAGCTTTCTGAAAGTATACTTACTATTTGACTCACTTCCAACCAAAAGGTTGTGAGTTCGAGTCACCCCAAGAGCAAGGTGAGGAGTTCTTGGAGGGAAGGATGCCGAGGGTCTATTGGAAACAACCTCTCTACCTCATGGTAGGGGTAAGGTCTGCGTACACACTACCCTCCCCAGATCCCACTAGTGGGATTATACTGGGTTGTTATTGTTGTTATTGTTGCATTATTAGGTTGTTAATGGCTTTATCATCTTGTACAATTCTCTCTTCCACACGATTCATGAATGTATATATAAGCTCATCTAAATTACCATTCTGCTCTTGAGGTAGTAGTCTCACTTCACTTTAATTCCAGTTAAAATAAGGGTATTCATCCCAACTAGAGTTAAGATTGTGCTCATATGGAACCTCATACCTGTACGGACTAGAAATAGAGTGAGATTGTTCAAAAGACGAACCATAGGAAGAATACTTACTTGCTTAACAGTCAACCCATAGATAATTTTCACTACATTTAAAATAAATAGCAGACTTGTAATAATGTTCACCTGCTAACTCTTCAACCGTTTTGTTAGGCTGATAGTGATCCATCGTCACACCATTAGAGTTCAACGTTAGGAATATTTTCTTCAAGCTTTCTTCCTAACACTTGTCAGGTACTACAAAAGAAATCTTAAAGACAAGTTAATTAAAAATAAAAATTAATTAAATAAAAAAATAATAAGAGAAGAAAAGTAATTCCCGTATTAGCACCAACAATTATTTTGAATACTATTAATTACCAACACGAAATTGATGCTCGCTAGCTAAAGATAGTATAGTTAAATTATCGTCTCCACAAGGATTTGATTTAAATAATGAATAGTAATTTCTGGTTTAACTGCTATTCAGGATGATCAAAACTGGATTGGATTGATTACAAACTACGATTAACTACTAAAGTAAAACAATTGACAATTGATTGCAAAGAACTAGAGAGTAGCAGAGTTGGATTCATATCAATGTGAGAAATAAGAGTTTTGACATGATAGGTGCAAGATTGTTATTTTGGATATGATACTGTTATATTTCACTCCTGAGGTTCTATCGATTCTCACGATTTCAATAGGTAATTAGCTTATGCTTCCGATTCAGACTCCTCTCTCGATTAAATCTAAAATTTTCAAATAAACTAATGTGAAGTGCGGTGAAACTTGCAAGAATCTATTGGTAAGAATGGTCTAAGAGGAACTTCTCTCGAACATTTCTCAATCTTAATTTACGGTGTAGATCACAAAGGTCTTTCAATTACTTTAAAGAAGTACCAAAATAAATTAAGGCATGCGTTGCAACAATATTCAATATTATGCACCTCTTTTGATTAAACAAGACAATGAATGAAATCACAACTAGAGTTAAATCTCTTCCAATAGATTCAAGCAATTAAACAGTAATCAAACCCATAAACAATAACCAATTCACCAAATCACATCAAACCCTAAGGTAAACTACTCTATAATTATGAAGGAAGTCATCACAAAAATATTTAAAGAATAAGAAAGCATCAATCTAACTTTACAATCTAAACTTCCGTATTGAATTGAAGGAAAAATGATGAAATCCTGAGTCTTGTAGCCTCCAATGCTCTCCCAAAGTTTCCAAGGTCAAAAGTCCATTCAAAAACGTATTTTCAATGTATTTATACCAAGTAGGAACGAACCCGGATAAAACTACCCTATGTGAGCCGAAGTGGGAAAACCTACAAACGTTTTACACTTTCATGCGTCGCACAGTGCTACGCAGGCTGCGTAGCATTAGTGCAATTTGCTCTGTTGTAAACTCTCTAAACTTAGCTTGTCTGACAAAATTTCGTGCTAATGCTACGCACTATGCCACACGCTATGCGTATCATTATCGTATTTTTCTGTCAGACCCAAAAACTCCAAGTCTTTGAACTTCTCAATCTTCTGACGAAATTTTGTACTAATGCGTCGCTTAATGCCACGCCTTATGCAACACACTAGTACTTTTTTGCTCTAGCCCTTGCTCTTTCTTCTAACTTTCATATGCAATGCCAGTCCACGAGCCCAGGACGCGATCCCGGTTTAATTCCTTGGGTATTTACTCAGACTTCAAAGCTCCAAATTATTCGATTTTAGCTCCAAAATATCTTCTTAACTCAGAAGCATCTCCTACAAAGCATAAAATACGTAATAAGTGCAAATCACCATCATTTAAGCTCAAATACACGTAAAATACAGTAATTAGAGTGCAAACTATGACTAAAACACGTGATTCTATCCTACCATCAACACCCCACACTTAAACCATTGCTCGTCCTCGAGCGATCAAATTGCACTTAACATAGAGACGACCTTATCAGACAACTTTCCTAACACATCATACCAAGAATATTTAAAACAGACTAAGCACCATATCATAAAATCCTAGCCTCAACACTCGACTCAAAAGCACCACGCATTTTTCACAACCTGCTCACTTACTCTAACACAGAGGTCAAATATTTCACCTTACCTTCGCAAATCATGTGCCCTCACACAAACAATAGAGAGTAGTTCCCCACAAAGTAAAATTCAAGAACAAATAGGAATGAACTCAAGATAGAAAGAATTCACTCACTCTCAGAAATAAAATTCATGCGCCACATACGACGTACCATGCCCGTAGTATAATAATCTACTAATTTAGCTCATTCAGTCAAGGATCAAGTAAGACTTTAATTGGTTGTAATGTAGGCTGCGGGGCAAGTATGATGGATTTGGATATAGTTACTACACCTCCCTGAGCACTTTAATACATATAATTTCATAATTTAAACCCCACACTTGTGTTGAACCACATCCTAAACTTCACACATAATAGCATCAAGCTCCCAAATTATTTTAAGCACAACCAAGATGAGAACTATAACTAACAAGGAATCAATTTTTTTATCTAATACATACCCAAACTCTTTTTTTTTTCATTTCAAAGTTCATATTTTTCTTCTCAAGAAAATTCACTTTTTTTCAATTCCCTACAAGTGACTCTCACAAATTTTCAAACAGTGCACCTTTCTCCTTTTTCAATAGTTCCACTCAAAAACCCAATCATATCTCTACTTAACTTTTAACAAGCTCATAACAATTTTAAGTGCTCACGAGAGGTAAAAGGTACAAATAGATAGATANTACTCAAAAACCCAATCATATTTCTACTTAGCTTTTAACAAGCTCATAACAATTTTAAGTGCTCACGAGAGGTAAAAGGTACAAATAGATAGAT
>AWOL01S0141972.1:4231-17453 GCA_000715115.1 Nicotiana otophora
GACCGAGTAATTCTTTTCCAGAGTTTGTTCCTCCTTATGTGTCATATTCAAGTTGTGGCTTGTCGGCGCATTGATAGCGTCATATGAGATCTTGGTCAGTATTTGAGGTGGCTTATTGCATGAGCAGATTGTACTAGGTGAGACGAGATTATTATACCTGAAATTAGTGCAATCGGATTTATATAAGGTATATTAAAGAGAAAATATCGTTATTCAGTTCAAAATGAGGTAATGGTTCTTGTTAGGAGGAGGGACTCCATGATTTGTTGATTCGGCAGGTGGTTATGAGTTTCTACAAATCTCTTTCGTCGTGGCAGTGTTGCGGGAGTTGGAACCGAGCTTACATATGTTATGAGGTGTATTACGGGCAACTGATTCGTGAAATTTCAGCTATTGTGGTCGGAGGATGCTGTTATGGTCAAACGACTTTTGTAGTGCATAGTGTGATTTCAACGGAGGAGCATAATCATATTGATACAATGTGTGGTGATTGATGCGGTGTTCGTATGTTAGAATTAGGTCTCGTGGAGAATTTCGGATGTTGAAACCTGGTTCTAAGGCTTATTGGCTAACAAAAAGGAAGGATCTTCATTCTGGCACGAGCTAATGTGCTCACATGGGTCGTGGTGGCATGGGTAAGTGCACGAGGTGTTAAACAATGATTTTTGGACAACTCCGGAATAATTCTTGGCACGTTCGATGACGAACGTATGTTTAAGTGAGGGAGAATATAATGACCCGACCAGTCATTTTGAGCTCTAGCACATCGTTCAGCGGTTTGAGGCCTTGCATAGTTTCACTTCATGTAATATGACTTGTACGCGTAGTCAGAATTGAATTTCGAGAAGTTCGGAGTTGATTTGGATGAAAAATTCTCAATTCCAAAGTTTTAAGTTGGAAGAGTTGACCAAGGTTTAACTTTTGAGTAAACGACCTCTAAATCAGGATTTGAAGGTTCCAATAGATTCGTATAATGATTTCGGACTTGGGTGTATGTTCGGGTTGAGTATCGGGTGGTCCGGGAGCATTTTAGCGCTTATTGTCGAAAGTTAGTAATTCGAAGGTTTTAGAATTTCCTAAGTTTTGTTTGAAGTGGACTTTGATGTTATCAATGTCCGTTTGGGTTTCTGAGCCTTGGAATAGGTTCGTATCATAATTTATGAATTGTACATAAAGTTTGGCGTCATTTCAGAATGTTTAAGTGTAATTCAGACGCGTTCGTCAAAGTTTGAATATTTGAAAGTTAAAAGGAGGATTTGATCATCGATTCATGGTTTTGATGTTGTTTGGTGTGAGTTTTGGCCTCGAATAGGTTCGTGTTATGTTATGGGACTGGTTTGTGTAATTGGACGGGGTCCAGATGGCCTCGGGTGTATTTAAGATGTGTTTGGGTTGTATCGCACTCTTATTTGTGTTTCAACATTGTTTCTTTGGACATAAAGGGTATAATATTAAGAAAACGACCTTTTATTTGTGATTGATAGATCCTTATCGTAATTATGGAACCATAGCAGCAAGAATCGTCGAATTACGAGGTCGTATGAGAGTGTTACACCCATTTCCGTGTCAGAAAAGATTACTGGTTTCTGGTGCGGACTTTGTTCTTCGCGAACATGAGGGAGGTCCCGCGAACGCGAAGAAGGAAATTTGGGTAGACCGGTCAATGCAAAAAATTGCTTTTCGCGAATGCGAAGGTGTCCCGCGAAGGCGAAGAACAAAAATCACATGGACGGAGTTTTAAATGGACAGACCGATCATTTTAATATTTTGAGCATATCTTGAGTTCTAGAGCTCCGTTTGATGTGATCTTTACGGCGTTGCTCTCGTCTCAACAAGGGGGTAAATATATGACCTTTATTTTGATGTGTTTCCATGATTATTTTTGTTGGTTATCATTTTAATACGTGTTTGGATTGTAGAATTTGGGGTTTTGATCCCCAAAGTTATGAGATGGTAAATTCTTGATTTGAGGGTCAATTCATGAGCGAAATTAGATGATTTTCGGAATATAAACTATATAAGTTTTGGATAATAGTTATATTTGATAATTTTCGAAATCCAAGCATGTGGGCGACTTTATTGACTTTTCAAGCGGAGTTGGGAATCATTATAAATTGTTAAATTGTAAGCATTGGAGAATATTTTGATTAATTTGCACGTTGTTTGACTAGTTTAGGAACGTTGTGCTTTGATTTGAGGTGTTAGAGAAGCGTTTGAGCCGGTTATGGAACTTTGGAGCGAGATAAGTCTCCTGTCTAACTTTGTGAGGGGGAAACTACCCCCTAGGTGATATAATTATTATGTGCTATTAGTTGTGGGTGCTACGTACGCACGAGGTGACGAGATTCTATATGTAGCTAAAGCATGTTTATGTCCGTGTAGACTTAGGACTTTACCATGTAATATTTGGAATATTTGAATTCATTATGCTGGCTTAAATAATTGAAATTATAATTGAACTTGATTTAGAAATATATACATATATATTAGACCGAGCCTTATTACCTTGAGTTGTTGGAAAGTTATTTCTGAAACAATAAAGGTTATACTCACCTTGTGTTCATATACTGTATCGTAAGCTCGTGTCTCGTGTATCGCGTCTCGTAATTCGATAATTCCTTTCATTTCTTATGGAGAGGGTCGAACGCCTCGACAAGATTATGTACCACACTCTTATGGGAGCAGGTTGTTTGCCTCGGCAGTATAATAGATGCATCTATGGTTCGTGCTGCTTGACCCTCGGTAGTGCACACGTTATGATAGGATCGAGCCGATCGCCTTGGCAATATCATATTCGTTCTGAAATCTGGCCGTACGACCTCGGCATAATCGTGCATTATATCGCTAGCAGTCTCAATATTCGCGAGATTTTCCTTCCACTGATGTCTTGCATTTTATATGGAAATTCTTATCCATTTGTTATTGTCACTTGATATTTTCGAGCTGTCGAGATAGAATACGAGGTTGAGAAATTGATATTGTTAAAAGAAATTGAGGAAGATTGTGTTAGTTGCAGATTTACCTCACTACTATTGTTGTACTCTTATCTATTTATGATTTACCATATAGATTTATTGGACCACTAGTAAGTGTCGATGTCGACCCCTCGTCACTACTTCTCTAGGGTTAGGCTAGATACTTACTGGGTACGCGTTGATTTACGTACTCATACTGCACTTCTGCACTAAATGTGCAGGATCTGACAGGTTTATTTGATGATCATTTTGGCGCGTAGGCACAGTTGTTGAGGAAACTTTATGTGAGCTGCTTTTCAGGCTGCGCATCGTAGTCCACAGAGTCTCCATCGTACTATTTATTTTATCCTGTCTTATTTACATTCTAGACAGATATTGCATTATTATTGTACTCCTTAGTAAATGCTCATACAATTATGACACCGGGTTTTGGGAGTACCTACTGGGTGTTCATTATTATAGTTTGCGTAATTATTATTACTTCACCTTGTAATTTATACCTTATACGGAAATTAAAAAAATAAAATCATGGGTTTACTACGAGTACTAGATTTTACATTACTTATTCAATGAGATTTATGATTTCAAAAGTAATAAAATGAGTAACTAAGTTGATTAATCACTGTTGGCTTGCCTGATTGCGGCGTTTGGCGCCATCACAACCTATAGTGGATTTTGGGTCGTGACATCAGCTAAGTTCAAAAACCAACATGTGTTTCAATGGAAACTTCACTAGACACCAAAACCGCAGAAGAGAAAAGTTTGGCAGATCTGCAGAAATTAAACATGGATTCAACCAATTCTCAATCAAGCTTAACATGATTAGATTACCCAAACACTGTATTCCTAGATGAAAACAGGGATCAAACTAATTCAAATAGGCATCGTTTTTCAATATATTTCAACTGTTTCAACCAAATTGAGATGAAATATACATCCCTTACACACTAGAATAACAAATATCAGAACTAGAGTGAATCCACAAGAAGCTAAAAGGAATCCCACAATTTTTGATCATTTGACTAAAGCATAAGACGAAGAAGTTTCAAAACTTACCCCATCGAACAGAGAAAAGCTAGAATAAGCCAAATGAAGGCAGGAACAAACTTGAACGGAGCTCAGCAATTCCAGAAGCAGCAAAATCAAAAGAAATCGAATGGTAATTTGAATCGAAATTCTCTTTAAAACACGAAAATATAGAATAAACACAACAATAGAAGAGTAATTTCAGAAATTGCTTTCGATTCTAATCCCCTTTTGTTTTTCGAGCCTTTTGCTCCAAATCTCAGAGTGTCTTTTTAGTTTTCAAATCCGTTTTATCTCTCGTCATTGTTTTGGATGTATGTGTCGATAAAATCAGAGAGAAGTGAGAAGAGGAAGAGTGTGTGAGAGGGAGGTGGGCGAATCTGTCTCTCTTGAGAGTATTTTAGGAATGGGGAGGGGGAGGGGAGGGGCTAGGGTTCTTGGGGCCAAAGGAAAGAGAGAGTTCTGAGAATGGGGAGGGGGTTTGGCCGTTTAAGGGAATTGGGAAGGGAAAACAATGTAGTATTGGGGTGATACTACGTCGTTTAATGGTCTCAGAGGTTAAGAATTATGGATCGGGTCTGGGGTGAAATTTTGGATACATTGGGCCTCCAAATTCGTTTGGCCCAATCTGGAGTAAAACCAAACAGCCTTTCCTTTAATTTTTAACTTTGACCAATTTTAATTAACATACCTAACCCAAATCAATTTGCAAAATTATACCTACTTACCTATTTTAATCTAAAATTGACTAATGTATTTAACTAATAAATGCATGTAAAATTACTAATATAGTTTTGGTATTTTAGTGCTTTACAAATATAATTAATTATGCAATTAAAATCTAAAAGAAAAATGTAAAGATCAAAATATTTTTGTATTTTCTTAAAATTTAAAATGCTACTAAAAATGCATCAAACATAGACACGCACAAAACAAATCAAGTAAAATATAGCAAAATCCCTAGAATTCTAAAAAATAATTAAAAGTTATTTTTGAAGTTTTCTAGGAGTACTTTTATATATTAGGAAAAATTTACGTCTCACACTGCCCCTCTTTGCTCGAAAATATGAAGAGTTTTCGGGCAAAGATAAAGTGAGCAATTACAAGCAATATTTGCCCGTTAGATACTCCATGGGAAGCATTTTGAAAAAGTTTGACCGAACCTTACTTCTAATGTTGCCTACATATCCTTGGCTACGAAGGATTCAGGTCAGTGTTGTTCTGAAAGTTTTGGTAGTTGGGACTACCGGGAAGCTGTGATTTCACTGCTGTTATTGCTGTTATTGCTTGCTGAACTCCTTATTATACCAAAATCAAAATAAAAAGAAACTAAAAAAGCCTATCAACTATGAGTTGCAAGATTCCTATCTATAAGTCTTTTAAAGCTTGATCTTGACTCTTGGTTGGTTCTTCACGCAGACTCTGATCTGAACCTTGATTCTTGCTAGCTACAGGTGCTAATTCATTCTTCGGTGGCTTTTTCTGATCAAAATGCGAAATGTAATGCTCGTGACTTCAGTCATGTCTTGAGCAGCCACATATTTTCATCCACTTTTGCATTTTGGATTCACTTTATTTTTCTTTATTTTCTTTATTTTGGGTTGAGACCTTTTCTTTTGGTCATCTCGAATCCCGTGCCTCGACATAAAATATGCCCAGACACCTAAACAACAAACGAACGAAATTTTTCTGCCCCAGTTTTTACTAAAAAACTTTCGTGAGTTATTTGTAACAAACTCTATACTACTTCATTATTGGAAGCAATAAAAGGTCGGGATTAGTGTACCCTAGAAAACATGATTCTTTGGGGATGGTGTACCCTGATTGTCTATGTGGTGCCTCAACTAAGGATTGGTGTACCTTATGTTGGAAAAATGCGATCGGGGAATGGTGTACCCTATATTAGCAATGATATCAGAGAGTGGTGTACCCTGCATTTAAGATCAGCTCAACTAGGGTATGGTGTACCCTATACTGGTAAGGAGACTAGGGAGTGGAGACCCTATGTCTAAAATAATATCAACTAGGTAGTGGAGACCCTATGTGAAAAAAGGAGACTAGGGAGTGGAGACCCTATGTCTAAAATAAAATCAACTAGGGAGTGCAGATCCTATGTTGGAAAAGAAAACTAGGGACTGGAGACCCTATGTCTAAAATAAAATCAACTAGGGAGTGGAGACCCTATGTTGGAAAAGAAGACTAGGGAGTGGAGACCCTATGTTTAAAATAACCTCAATTAGGGAGTGGAGACCCTATGTTTAAAATAATCTCAATTAGGGAGTGGAGACCCTATGTTTAAAATAACCTCAACTAGGGAGTGGAGACCCTATGTTGAGAGACTAGGGAGTGGAGACCCTATGTCTAAAATACCATCAACTAAGACCCTATATTGGAAAAGAGACTAAGGACTGGAGACCCTATGTCTAAAATAAAATCAACTAGGGAGTGGAGACCCTATGTCTAAAATAAAATCAACTAGGGAGTGGAGACCCTATGTTGGAAAAGGAGACTAGGAAGTGGAGAATCTATGTCTAAAATAACGTCAACTAGGGAGTGAAGACCATATATTGAAAAAAGAGACTAGGGAGTGGAGACCCTATGTCTAAAATAAAATCAACTAGGGAGTGGAGATCATATGTTGGAAAATTCAGCTAGGGATTGGTGTACCCTATACTACCATCATTTTGAACTCTTTTTTTTTTAAAATTATTATTAAGAGAATGAGTAAAATACGAGAAAGAATATGGATAAGACTTTCCTTTTAGAGTTGTTGATGCTGCAGAGCTATTTCTAGCCCCTGCGTAATTTCTTTTGGTTGCACCTGCTTCTTGCAAGGTCGCTTTTGGATCACACATGTTTTCTGTTTTTCAAACAAAGAGCAATTGTTATTTTGAAACGGTGGTTGGTTTTGCGGCCTTGAGTGTTTCAGTCGCTTGATCTTGGCCGGCTTGTTTGATGATAATTTCACCTGTAACTAGTTGTTTCTTGAATACCGATTGTACTTCAGGCCCCGGAGAACCCTTGGATTTTCCAAAACATTGCCATGGCGATTGGTCGCGTGGGACTTAACCTTTTTCGACTGTATTTGGCCTTTGTGGGCATTTGACTTCGTTCGTCTAATTTTAACTTCAGAGCATTAGGGAACCTTTGGCTTTTCAAACTTTGCAAGACGGTTAGTCGCGTGGGACCTAGCTTTTTCAACTTCATTTTTCCCTTGTAAGCACTTCGATTTGATTTCTTTCTCCCTAGAGTTTTCGATCTTGAAGCATCGGCCTCCATGGTCAGTCGGGGTTGACTTGATGCCCCTGCCGAGGCTGGGTGACTCGTTTTACATATTATCTTGTATCAAACAAGAGATTTGTAAATCGGTCTTGCCATCCCTTCTTTGCCTTAATTTTGGAACAGAGTTAGACTGAAAGGGATTCAAAGAAAAATAAACAACGGAATGGACAATGAATTTAGACAAGAGGTATCCCTTTCGGAGAAAGGAAAGAAAGACTTATCTGGAGTACATGCGGACTTCAATGAGTATGACATGCCTTTTGGACTGGATGCCTAATCAGTGTAAACCGTCTGACTCTCAGAAATTCATCACAACTCTTTCCTCGAAATCGAGAAACCTTGCGCACGGCTGTGTCGATGCTAATGGATGTAAGGATCATTTTTCGATCAGTGGCTCCCTTTACGGGTTTTCACCATCTAATCTCTCTTATTCCTCTTCTCACCATCGCCTTATAGTGCTTTTTGCGAGTTTTTACTAAGAAGACTCTCTCATTTTAGTTTCTTTACTTACCATCGCCTTGCGGTGCCTGTGAGGGTTTTCACCAATAAGACTCTCTTATTTTATTTCTCTCATTTTGGTTGCATCAGATCCAAGTAACTGTATCCTCTGATTCTTGAACAATCTCGCCAATTGATCGGAAGGATTCGAAAAGGATTTGGATAAAAAAAATTTGGATTTGAATTACAATTTTGGGACCTTTTAGGCAAAACTATCGCCGAACCATTGTAACATCTGCTCCAGTTTCAATTTTTGTGGGAATGTGGATTTTTATTTTGATGTGACTGAACCCCAGAGAGAGACTGCCTACGTATCCTTTCGGAATGAAGTCAAACATAGTTTAATGAACATGATCTTGTTTGGATTTTGTTTTTTTTCTTTTTCTTTTTCTTTCTATTTTTTTTATTTTCCTCTTTTTTTTTTCTTCTCTTTTTTTCTTTCTTGTTTCTTCTTTTTTTTAATAACATCTTCAGGTTCCAAAGAAGGTAATCAAATAAAGCTAACAACCTCAAAAGGGTTAGCAAAGGGTTGATAATGTTTGGGTAGCGAGAATGAAAGATTTTGTCATCCCAATGAGAGAGCATTAAAGATACGTAAAAGGTCAAACATAGTACCTTTTGACTGCATCCACGTTGACAGTTATTTCAGGGACGTTTCTTTCGATGCTTCCCAGGTACAACGCTCTCTTTTGGCAGTACTCTCGTTACAATGTATGGACTTTTCCAATTTTGAGCCAATTTTCCTTTAGCTTCTTCATGAGGTGGGATGATACGTCTCAAAATGAGTTGTCCTATTTCAAATTTCCTCGGCTGCACTTTCTTGTTGTAGACACGAGCCATTCTTTGTTGGTACAACCACCCGTGGAAAACTGCAGCCAATCATTTTTTATCAATCAGTGTCAATTGTTCCAATCGGTTTTGACCCAATCTTTATCCTCAATCTCAGCTTCAACAATGATCCGAAGAGAGGGAATCTCAACTTCGTTTCAATTTTCTATTTATTTTCTTACAAGCCTTATCTTCAACACATTCTGCTTCTTGATTCATTATTTCGAAGTTTGACAATATTTTAGGATCTGGACATGATGTCCGCAAGCATGTCATGTTATTAAAATCTACATTAATAGAATTGAAAAGAGAATAAGAAAGGTGACAATATTAAGAAAAGAGACATTCGTTAACGATGAAATATTAATTTCATTTATTTGAAACTTTTTTATTAAGATAGAAGGGTTTACATCAGAAAGCAAAGCAGTGAAGTAAAACATTCGAATTACACCCTGAAATAATCCGACGCAGAAAAAATAGCAAGACCGGCTACCGAGACTCCCATCTGACATAGAACATTTTAGGTTTGGCACCCGTTTTTAGGTTTCTCTTATGTTGCGTCAATGAATATTGTGGTTTTCAATACTGGATCATCAATTCTTCAACTGCCCTTTTGAGGGTCCAACAGTCCTCTATATCATGTCCCACTGCTCCAAAGAGATATTCACATATAGTATCAGCTTGGTGCGAGGGGGACTCAGGGTTTGGCCGGTTCGGGGCCACTAGCTACAGCAGACCTAGCCCGATTAGTTTTTGAAACAAACTTGAATATGATTCACCAATATGGGTGAACTGATTTCTTCTGAGGGGCTCTCTTGGGCGAGGATTGTATTGGGGAATATTTAGTTAGGGATTATATGGAGCATGGTAGGTACAGACATTTCTGGGAGGTGGATATCGGTTTTATGTATAATGATGTGGCCGCGTGTAAAGTTGTGCGTTCATCGCCACATAAGGAGGCGGTGCCACGACACAAATAACATCTTGATGGGGATAATAGTGTTGCAAAACCTTAGGAAGCATATATGATTGGTTGAATGACCTGCGGGGACCCTCGAGCTCGAAGCCATCATGGCTCCCTCTTCTCTCCCGTTTCTGTTCATCAAACCACCGGAACCATTCTGAACAGCCTGTGATGTGGCCTTAAAGGCAGCATGACTCAAGATTTGACATGTTTTTAAACCATTTTCGACCATCTCCCCAATTTTGATTGCCTCAGCGAACGACATAACCATAGCAGACATCATGTTCTGGAAGTAGTCCGCCTCTTGGGCCTGTAGGAAGACCGTAACCATTTCAACTTCATCCATTGGAGGCTTTACCCTGGTGGCTTGCTCGTGCCATTTGACAGCATATTCGGGGAAACTTTCCGCAGTTTTCTTTATCAAATTGGAGTTTCTGTCGGGAGCGATGTTCACATTATACTGGAACTGGCAGACAAAATCTCGGGCCAGGTCATCCCATAAATGCCAATGGGAAATTTCTTAATCCATGTACCATTCAGAAGCAATTTCAGTGAGACGTTCTCCAAAATAGGCCATTAACAGCTCTTTTTTCCCGCTCGTCATACTTTTCAATTTTTGGCATCTTGAAGCCAGCTAGCAAGTGCACTTGAGGGAATATGCACATGTCAGAGTAGGAGACACTCTTTTGGCCGCTTCGGCCTTGCATGATTTTCAAGCTTTGTTCCAAGCTCTTCATCTTTTGAGCCATTTCATTTTGCTCGGGATTCTTGACAACCTTTTCTTGCTCAACCGAGAAGTCATATTGTAGAGGTTGAGTAAATGAGTATGGGGTCACATATGTTATTTCCGGTTGAAACTGTAGACCCTGAAATGTGAATGTTGGAGGCTCAACATACGACTGCGGTATAGTTGGTTGTGTTGTAGTGAAGACTGGTGCTGCAGAGAACATTGCTGGTGGTGCCTTTGAAACCGACGTCTGGGGGTGAACCACAGAAGGCATTCCCGGATTGTTAAATGGCATTAGAGTGTACCCACATGGAATAAACGGGTTGGACATAGGGACGTTGGTAGCCCCACCTGATCTTGAGATCAATGCAGAAAACCCAGGGATTGCAGTCGGCGGTTACCTCCCATTAGACCATGCGTCCCATATCTCTAGCATGCAGAGACGCAATATTATACTCTCTTCAGCAGTTGTTGATTCTGGCTGTGGAATAACCGGTGTCGGGCTGTCCTCGGGGTTGACAATTGGTAGATGACTTTCCGAGGCCATCAGAACCTTGCCTTTAGATCTTGTGAAGTATGGATAAGAAGCTAGACTACCAATAAAACCAACCACCTGAAAAGAACCTAGCTAGTTTGCACACACAACAACCTTGTTAGTTTTGAGACATTTAAAAATAGAAAATCGCACGTTGGGATGCAATGCACCTAATAGTTAAACCCTTCTACCATGTGTTTGAACGGCTGTGTCTTTCATCCCGTCCTTTAAATGTCCCTTTTCACTCTGTAATTGTTGTCTTCCATTTCTTCCTCTCTTTTGGATTTACCGCTCTCTTTTTCTTTTCTTTTTGCTTTGGCCAACCTTTTATTTTTTCTCTTTTGTTTTGTCACTCCTTTCTTTCTTTTTCTTTCTTCTCTTTTTTTTCCACTCGGTTTATTTAATGGCTATGATCGAATCCGATAGGAATTGCCTACGTATCATGACTCTGCATGAATCAGATCACTATATAGTTCAGGGAACAAATGACTCCTAATCATGAAAGAATATTTTGAATTTTTGAGTTTTCTTTTCAATTTCTAAAAGCAAACTTCTGAAGAAAAGCGAAAATAGTTTTTTGGACTTTTAATTTTTTTATGCAACTTACAAAAGAAAATAATTCTAAAGAAGAAAGAGACTTTTTTTTAAATTTTTGGGAGAAAAACTTCTAAACAAGGAAAAAAATATATTTTTGGATTTTGATTTTATTGATTTGTTTTGAATAAAAGACTTCTAAAAGAAAGAAAATATTTTCGGGTTTAAAATTTTTTTTATTCTTTTTTTTTTGTTTGCTATTTTCTAAGGAAAGAAAAGGAAAATACTTTTTTGAATTTTTTGAAAATTGGGGCCGAACCCGATGAAGGTTGCCTACGTATCTCACATCCGGTGAGAATCAGACCTACGTAGTTCGGTCAATTTTGACACAACAGAAAAAATATGACTTTGAAAATATTGGCTCATTTTGAGATGACTTTTCTTTTTCACTTTTTTTTTCAAAAATTTCGGCAGAGTTTCGAGATTTTTCAAATATCTGAATTTCTCAAATCGGATAAATTTTCTCTCTCCTACCTCACTCTTGGTTTTTTTTTAATTTTCTTTCCCTATTCAATCGCCATCAAAGACACTTCGATGTTTTCATTTTCAAAGTCAGTTTCCAAGGTCCTCCATATATCATGAGCGGAGATGCAAGATGACACTCTGAGGCGAGTATTTCTAGACAGGCTTCTGTAGAGCAAGTGCTTTGCTGTAGCATTTTTCTGAACTAGCTGACGATCTTCCTCATCATATTCATCTTCTCTTTTATTGCACCTGTTACCTTCACTATCTAATTTGGTTGGGAGAATTGGTCCATGACTGACAGTTACCCATAGATCAAAGTCAGTAGCCTGAAGGAATGTTTCCATACGTAGCTTCCATTCATCATAGTGGTATTCATCAAACAAAGGAGGCCTTCCAATGTGCATTCCAAGCTGTATTGGGGATTCTGTCTTCACATCTTGGTCATCAATCACAGTATAAAGACTTATAGCCTCATACTCCTTTTTTTCTTCTTGATCACTTCCACTGTCCTCATATTCTGTCAAGAATGCCTGCTTCATTACTTCAGTAAATCCTTTGCCTAGGATTTTTCCTTTATTGGAACCATTTTCTCTCATCTTCTCCCGTTTCTCTTTTTCAACTCGTTCTTTCCTCCGCTCAATTTCCCATATTGGAAAATCTTTGACCATGTGATCTCGCTTGCCACACTTGTAGCACCTAGCATAGTTAGCTTTGTCGATCTGCTTGGGCTTACTACTAGTCTCTCTTTTGGATGTATTTTTGGAATTCTTCATGAACCTCTTGAATTTGGCAAACATTGCTAGAACGGGATCATCATAGTCAGATTCATCATCCTCAGACACTTTAACAACCAAGGCCTTATCCTTCTTTGGTTCTTTCTTGCGCAGTTCTATGTTTCTTATTGCATGAGTTTTTAAGTTTCCAACCAACTCATCAAATGAGATTTTGTCCAATTCCATGGCTTCCTGGACTGCAGTGACTTTTGATTCCTATGAAGCTGGAAGGATTCTTAGAACTTTGCTTACCAACTCTTCTGAGGTAAACTCCTTTTCAAGTGATTTCAGTTTATTGGTTATTATAGTGAACCTGGTCATCATATTCTGGATGGGCTCACACTCCTTCATGGAGAAAAGCTCATAGTTTCTCATGAGTAGCTCAATCCTTGATCTCTTTACTTGGTTTGTTCCCTCATAAGCAGTTTGGAGTGCATCCCATATCTGCTTCGCATTAGAGCACACCGAAATTCTATTGTACTCATCAGAACCAAGTCCACATATAAGGATTTTCTTAGTCTTTGCATTCTTCTCCGTCATTCTGAAATCTACTGC
>AWOL01S0141974.1:9382-61991 GCA_000715115.1 Nicotiana otophora
ATCTCATCTGGCGCGCCAAGTGTATACAATCCTACCACCAAATCCTGTGATGAGGCCAAACATCGAGCCACCATCTCATGCTTATGATGTCTAATACTTCTCTCCAGATATGGTTTTCAGGGTCTCAGCTCCATACAATTAGACTCCTCAGTACGAGTCACCAGAGGAAATTGAAAAGGCTGCCCAGATAGGTAAGCCAGATGAGATGGCCAGAAAAATAAAAAGTCTTGAGCAAAACATAAAGAACATACAAGGACTAGGTGATCACGAAAGTGTCTCATTCAGTGATCTATGCATGTTCCTTCACATCCATTTGCAACTAGGGTTCATGACCCCGAAATTTGAGAAATATGATGGACACGGCAACCCTATCGCCCACTTTCTGCAACTAGCTGAGGGGCGCACGAAGAAAAGAAGAGTTGTCGATGGCTTATTTTGGGGAGAGTCTGGTGGGAGTCACCTCTGAATGGTTCGTTGGCCAAGATATCTCTCACTGGCATGTTTGAGACGACGTGGCTCAAGCATTCTTCAAACAATTTCAATACGATATTGATATTGCGCTAGATCACAATTCCCTAACCAATATGAAGAAAAGGCCGACTGAAAGTTTTATAGAGTATGACATTAAATGGAGAGAGCAAGCGGCTAGAGTTAAGCCATCCATGGATAACCACGAGTTGAAATCTATTTTTTTGGAGGCTCAAAAGCCTGATTTCTTTCAAAACATGATGTCCGCTATGGGTAGACCTTTTACAGAAGCAATCAAGATAGGGGAAATGGTCGTGAATGACCTCAAGACTGGCCAAATTATAAGTCAAGAAGAGCTCATAGCCACCACCCAAGCAATCCAGAATGGGTCAGGATGCCTTGCAAACCGAAAGAAGAAAGATAAGGATGGCATCATAGTATAAAAGAGACAAATGGGAGCATCTCTACAATATAGGAAGTCTCATCAAGTTTCCTATGGTTCCCACTAGATCTACCATCCATCCCCAAATCCTCGATACTCAGTTGCTCCACAGTATGCAACATTCAATGCTCAGTCTTATGCCAAACCATCCAATTGCTAATAGATGCGGGCCCCAACTCCAAGAGACCTCCATCCGCGACAACATAATGTTCAATCACCCTACAACCCTCATCCAAAATAGGAGTATGAAGGGAACATAAGCAGAGGGATAATTTCACACCGATCGTAGAATCCCACACAAGTTTGTTTGAAAGGTTGAAACGTTATGACGTGATTGAGCCGCTTTAAGGGTATGTTTCGGATCCATATGCAAAAGGTTTTGACCCTGCTGTACGGTGCGTGTACTATTCTAATGTCCAGGGGTATAACACTGAGGATTGTCGGGCTTTGAATAGTAAATAGAAATGATGATTCAAGAAGGAATGTCATGGTCCAAGATAGTGGCACCCTAAACGTCTTGACAAATCATACATTGTTCGGATGACTTACAATATGGAGATGGTTTGGTGAAATAGTCAAGAACATGTCCACGCAAGGCAATCAAAATTATTGAAGGTCCTATTTGAGACTGATGTGCAAATTCGTAGCTGTTTGCCAGAAAGGAGACTTGGTAACATATTTTGTCATTATTTCTCTCATTTCGCTTATTTTAAGGTTGTAATCCAGATGTTGTTTGTTTGTCCTGTCATCAAACCTCTATATACTTTAATCAATGAAATATAACTTTTTTTTCTTTGTGTCATTTTAATCCATTGTGTTTAGTTCTTCTTGCATATATAGTTCTTTTCACTCCAATTTTGGTGACATGACATGCATGCGGAGCTTTTGGCTAGATTTTAGAAAGCCTGTCCAATCTTGAATTGAATCGAGGAAAAACTCTTGGAGGACAAGAGGTTGAAAAACTTTGATGATAAGCCCGTGTCAAGATCACATGGAACCAAAACAGTCATATCCGTATAGGTTAAAGATGTTTATCCCAAACCTATCATGAATACTGGATTAAGGATAATTAAAAGTTTTGAAGTTTGGTTGGACTAATCAGTGAAAGGGTTTTTGCCATGGCCTTCTATAATCTAATCATATCAGGGAAGATGACCCAAATCTCCAAAGAAGGTGCATTCCAGGGAATTTAAAATGGATTAGTTGGTACTGAAGTCCATCATTTCACATCAAGACAAAGATCAAGCAAAGGTGGTTCCAATTTGTCAAAGGTCATTTGTTGCAAAGAATATATTGACTATGGAGCTACACAACTATCAAAACCAATAAGACAGTCATTTCCATCAATGCCGAACCTGAGAAGAGATAGTATGTTTGGCATTCTTCAGGATGGGAGGACATTTTTCTGTTACCTAAATACTTTATACCCTTCCTCACCCCTTTTGAGCTTGTTTTATTTTTCTTTGACCCCCCCTCTTTTGGAATCAACTATAGAGTCAAATTCCAAAAACAAAGCGTCAAAGATCCATGCCACCAGAAAATAGAAGCTGGGTCAATCTGTTTTAAAAACAAAGAAGAAAAGGAAAAGAGATAAAAAAGAAAGAAAAGTAATGGAAAATATTCCCCAGTATCTGAAACTAGGGCAGAATTTATTTTATGTTATTATAAAGAGTCGATTCCAAGAGATGTAAGAATACAACCCAGTCATCTTAAATCTATTTTGAGCCTTCATGCGACCCTTTCTTTCTAACCCTATCCAAAATCCTTCCAAATAAAGACCTCCCAATTAGTATTTAAGAATGCCAATAGAAACACACAATAAGAAACAATTTTTACATGACATATAACGGTGTCAAATTGCTTGCACAAAAAGAAAAAACGATAATGAAAAAAAATGAGAGTCTTATTGGTGAAAACCCTCATAGGCACTATAAGGCGATGGTAGAGAAAAATAAATGAGAGAGGCTGGTTTGTGAAAACCTTTCGGGGCACTGCTGGTCGAAGGTGAGCTGTGATTTGATGCAAATGATTGGCACAAAGAGGCTAACTTCAAATACAAAAGGGAACAACAAGAAGAAAGGATAGATTAGTTGGATAGATTTGGCCGCTCAGTCCAAAATGCATGTCATGATCATTAAAATTGGACATTCAAAAGATTCCATTCTTTCTTTCCCCCAAAAGCGGCATTTTTAGTTAAATACTATTCTTTCTCACTTTTACATCGCGTCATTGTGTCTATTTGCATTATTATTTTTAGTCAGTCTTTGTTAAAACACACAAGAAACGATTTCAAAATCTATTACCAGCTTTCTAACTGTACAAAGCAAATTCAATCCTATCACATCAAAGAGGACATACCTAGGAAGATACACATGCACAGTAAGATGTTGAAGTTAAGCAAGATCTAAGGGTTCATGCAAACATAAGTTCCAAAGAGAAAACTTTGCTGGTCTATTTACTTAGAAGAAAACAAAAAAAGTTCCACAAAATTGGTCACCGTTTTTTCAGAAATGGAAAACAAAGGATGAGGGCATACACAACATTGACAGAGGCACAAATCCAACTGTGATTTCCTCTGATAAGCCGAACAAAATGTTTCAAAAAAATTAAAAAGGTCACTAAGCAAGACTTGCTTCATGGGCAAAGCTGATAGCACCACAGACACAAACTGATACCGGATGCAAGATAATAAAATTTGATTTAAAAAACAATTGCCAAAGGGTGTGTGACATCCAGGTACGAAACAGTCGGGGGCAACGATGGATAGCCAAGGTCTCCAGAAAGCAATACAGAGTATCCGAGCAACTCGGTACCGCACTGAAAGAATTCGTTCTTCTTAAGAAGGTGTCGGCGAATTCAGAGTACTCAGGGCATCAAGGCCACAAACCGACCACCACTGTTAAACCCACAAATCTTTCTTTGTTTGAAGCAAGAAATAAAGTAGCGTAGAAATGAAGATCTCAAAGTCTCTGCTTTTTCTTTCTAGGAATGTCTGATCGTAGGGCGCCAACCCCTGGTTACATTCCCTCCAAGTCCTTCAACCTCTTTCGTAGGAGACACACTTCCTAGCTTGAGTCATTCCAATAGGAGATACACTTCTTAATATGAACCATCAATCCTAGGAGACGCCCTTCCTAGTATAAGTCTTTCAACCTCATTCGTAGGAGACATACCTCCTAGTTTGAGTTCTTCTATTAGGAGACGTACTTCCTAGTCCAAACCCTTCAACCTCATTCGTAGGAGACACACTTCCTAGTTTGAGCCATTCCAATAGGAGACGCATACACTTCCTAATCTGATGGAGATGCACTTCTTGGCACAAGCCTTTCAACCTTACTTGTAAGAGACACACTTCCTAGATTGAGTTATTCCGATAGGATATTCACTTCCTAAATCTATACCTTTATTCCTAGGAGACGCACTTCCTAGTTCGAGTCTTTCAACCTCACTCGTAGGAGATGCACTTCCTAGCTTGATTCAACCATGTTCATTCTAATAGGAGACGTACTTCCTAATATGGATCATTAATTCTAGGAGATGCAATTCCTAGTTCGAGTCCTTTAATCTCGCAGTCATTCCAATGCTACCCATGGGAGATGCACCTTCTAGTCTAAGTTTTATCAGTTCTACTTCTAAGATAAGCACATTCAATTCGGAGTCTTCAGTATCATTTTTGCATCTTTCAAATAAAATAAGTTGATCTACAGCTTTACCCAGTAACTCACAAACGTTTCTCAGCGCCAAACTGGGGCAAAAAATTTGTTCATTTTGTTCGTTTTTGATGGCTTTGTAGGCCCCATCGTAGAGCACAAGTTGTGATGATTAAAGCTTGCAGTTTTATTTATCATCAGAAGAAAGAAGTCTTTCGATCACAGGATAGTTGGAGTTGACTTTGACAATTTGTTAGCAATATATCTTCTCAAGATTCATCTTCTCAATTTAGGATCAGGAAATCAAGAAACTGAGATTGAGTCATAATCGTTTCTTCAAACAGCATCAGGATCCAATCTAAGTTCAACACAAGCGAGCAGGTCAAAAATCCAGATTTGACTCTAGAAGGCACATAGATAGAAATTTTTTAACTCCTAGTTTGCAGGAATATGTAGCTTTCTTCTCTTTTGCTTTTGATGTAAGCAGCAAGTAATAATAACAAAAACAACAATAGCAGCAGCAGTCTTAACTCAGTGTTCGGTAGTCCAAACTACCAAAGTTTACTTAGAACTACACTGATCTGATTCCTTTATAGCCAAGGATATGTAGGCAACCTCGGAAGCAAGGTTTGGTTACATTTTTCAAAAAATGCTTTTATTGGAGTGATACACGAGCAAACTTAGCTATGGCATTCACTTTCTTTGCACGAAAACTCTTCATGTTCTCGAGCAAATAGGGGCAGCTGTGAATACCTAATTTTTGCTCACTTCTAATTCTCCTATAAATACTAATCTTTGGATGAGTTTTTAGTTATTGGTGCATTTTTATCTGCATTCCTTTATTAAAAATACAAAAAATATTTCTCTCTTTTATTTGGGAATTTCTAGTTTGCATCTTTAAAATACCAAAAATAATTTCTTTTTATTTGTGCATTTGTAGTATGAAAATAGACTAGTTCAATTTAAAGGGTAAGAGATTGGGCCAAATTTGATCCAAATCAGTAACCCATTTCATCCGACCCAGTCCAATAGGTGGTCTTCCAAGATTTGTTTCTAAATGACGTAGTTTTATGCTAAACTATATCGTTTCACTTAAGTGACTTTAACAATCAATCTCATCCGTCCAATTTCCTTGATCCAACGGCCCTTATTTGATATCCCATGTCAAATAAAACACCTAAAGAAATTAAATTTTTGCCATTCTCCTAACCATAGTCTTCCCTATCTCTCTCTCCCTTCACTCTCTATGCCACCGCTGCTTGACGAGCGCAAAACCGACGTATAAACTTGGGCTCGCTAGTCAAAGATAGTATAGTATTAAATTATCTCCACAGGGATTAGTTTCAATAATGTTCTATTATTTCTTCAGCTTAACACTATCCAGGATAATCAACCTTTTGATTTATGTTATTATTGACTACAAATAAACTACGATTATCAGTTATAAGAAACTGATGATACCCAAATGATTAGTAAAAATATAGGAATATCAATGAGAGAAGGAAGGGAGATGACAAGATATGTGATCAACTATTGTTCCGGATAACTCTATGCTAGATTCACTCTTAACTTATATTGATTCTTTCGATTTTAACAGATGATTAGGCTACTTCAAATATTTAGATTCTTCTTCCGAATGAATTTGATTCCCTTAGGTAACCCAATAACATGCCCTATGAATGTATGCACAAAATTAGTGAATGAACGATCTTTCGGAGAACACCTCTCGATTATTCTCATGGACTGGGTAAATCAATAACTCCTTAAGCTCTTTTGATTACTTAGAAGAGACGTAAAATCAAACCCATCAAGATAACACAAAGCCAATAGCAGTAAACTTCTCTTTCGATTAAAGTAAGATTACAATAAGCCTTCAATTCAATTAATAACTCTTTCATTAAAGTCGGGCAATTAACATAGAGTAAAATCCAAAACAAGGATTAATTTACAATATCCGTCAACAACCCTAAGGAGACTTACTCCATAACATAGAAAGTATACAAAACGAGAGTACTAGAAGAATAAGAAGACATTACAATTCCCAAATTCTGCTCAAACTTTCGTATTGAGTGAATTTGATCAAGTTTATCGATTTCTTGTTGCTTCCATCTTCTTCTCCCTCGCAAATTACTTCCCCCAATCAAGATACCCTCTTTTTAGACGAGTTGGGCTTCATATAGGTCAAGGAAAGTCGACCCCAAAATTACGAATTTAGCCTTGCAGAATTTTTCCTCGGAGGGACATGCGCGACCGCGCACCTGGGTAGGTGACCGCGCATCTGGCCGCACACATTCAAAAGTTTCTATCTGACTTGCGCGGCCCAGTGCGCGAATGCGCACCTGGACCATATTCTGCTCTCGTTTTATTTCTTCTTTTTAAATGCGTGAACCTCCGTTGATACTCGAATGAGCTCCCAATGTACTCCATAATCTTTTACTTGGCCCCAACACTCCATATTAGCTCAAAACGATTCCGAACACCATTGTAGCCCAAAATATCTCCTGCAAAAATATAAATCAATTAGTCAGAGCAATTTACTACCATTTAATACTCAAATATCAGTAAAGTGCAGTAAATTAGAATGCAAATAGTGGCCAAAACACATAGTTATAGACTACCATCATAGTGGCCAAAACCAGCCTTATTTGATATCCCATGTCAAATAAAACACCTAAAGAAATTAGATTTTTGCCATTCTACTAACCATAGTCTTCCCTATCTCTCTCTCCCTTCTCTCTCTATGCCGCTGTCACTCCACCACTGCTTCCACCGTGCTCCGTTGCCGCTGGTGTTCCAAACACCATCAAACCTACACCATCTTCTTCCTCTACTCACCCCGTTTCTAGATCCACAACCCAAATCCCTCAAATCTCCACCAAATATTGACAAAACCAAACCCTAGTCGCGCTGCCGCCTCTGCCCCGCCGCGCGCCACCGCTTAAAACCCCTCAAAATTTCACCAGCTCCTCCTCTCTTCCTACTCTTTCCCATTCCATATCCCAAAATCCTCAAAACCCTCTCCCTCACCTTGTGCGACCACCACTGCTGCCACCCTTTGCCTTGGATGTACCTCCACTCGCCCCTAAAATGTCACCACATACTATTATCTTCACCCTCTTCCCAAACCTATAACTCACACCCTCCAAATCCCACCAAAGCTCAACCAATTGTGCCCAGACAAGAAACTCCAACTACCATCACCACGCCTTTGTTTAGGATAGCCTCGAACTCGAAGAACAACTTTGTTGTTGGTGATATCGCGACTGACCTTCGGCTTACCGGAGTTTGCGGTCACAATTAATCAATAAAAAATTCGTACTCGAAGTTCATATTGTTGTCGAATTAGCAATCGGGCACTTGGATTTTGAAATTGGTAAAATCTTAATCCCTTTTTCTGTTTTTTCTTCATAATTATTTTTAGGTTTTAGTTTAGGATTAAGTTTTGTCTTGTTTTTCTGTTACGTATAGTCTAATCTCTAATTTCATTGTTGTTTTGTTAATTGTTTTATCGTTTAATACATCTTTAGTTGTCCTTAATGTTTGTTTCTATCTATAGTTAACTGTTTTAGTTACTGATTTAGTTAGTTAGTTTAACCAATAAGAAATCATGTTCTAGCTTGTAATCGAATTCTCATACTTTTATGAACCGATTGGTTTGTCGCTCAGTTAGTTGTTTTAACTAATTACTTCATTGCTAATATGCTTTTCTCGGTTCAGTCGTTTGATGTTGATGTCGTCTACGATTATTTGAGTTTAAATTTGGTTTGATTGGCTAAGTTGAATGCTAAATTTTCTGCTTCTAGACTGATTTGATTTGAATTAGCTGAAGTAGTTTGATATTATTTTGTGAAGGGTAGAAGGTAAATAATGAAATAGGGTACATGTTAGTTTACGTTTACTGTTTTTAGCATGCTAGAAAATACAACTGCTCTACTTTGTGTCAGAATTTGGTGAAAAGAAGACTGTTTTGGCACATAAAAGTTAGTCCTTTTGGATAGATTTTTGGTGAACCAAAATATGTCCAAAAGGATTTATTTTTCTACTTAAAAGACACATCTTCTACACACTCTAGAATGAATATACATATCTCTACTCACTGAAAAAAGGGAGAACTTTGAGAGAAAAATTTCAGTTGAAGCTTTCTTTAGTAAGCTGAAATCGTAAGCTTTAGGAGTGAGTCTTAGAGTGCATAATTTTTTAGAAAATAGAAGAGTCTTAGAGTTTATTTTTGAGTTCCTTCTCTTGAAATATCACTGCTTTTACTAAGATTTCGGAGCTACTTTAGCACTGCTGATTTCGTTGTTGTTCCTAGTGCTGTTTCTGTTGTCTTTGTTGCTCAATTTCTATTGCTACACTGTTGTGTTTTATTATTGTACAAACTAGGTAACATTCAAATTCTTGTATTACAGATTCTTGATGAAATAAGAAGGATTTGACCCTGGTTTGGCCGTTGAAACATGATTTCGTTTGAGTTTATGTTACCTGACCCTCTGTTTTGACTTCCTTCATGAGTTTTCATTAACATATTTATACATTTTCATGCTAATATCTTTGGTTTGGTTAAGTTATAGGCTTTATTTAACTGATGTGCTAGCATTCGTGTCATGACCCAATTCTCTTATGAGCCATGATGGCGCCCAATGTTACCGCTAGGGAAGCCAAATAGTGGATTAGACAGATTATTCCTCTTTTAATAAATTTTCGAATAAATAAATTTTTCCTTACTTAAAATATTTAAGAAATAACAGGTTTAAATAAATAAAACGAGAGCAGCTGAGTGAAATCAAAACCATAGTAATACTCCAAAACCACAAGTCAACTAGAGTGTGCCAAGACCTAGTGTCACATGTGTATGGGCACTAATAGATTGTACAAAACTTTAACTACTGTCTGAAATAGAAATAGACAAAAATGAATATTAAGGAGAGACAGTAGGTATTGTGGAACGGCTCAGGAATGTAGCTCACCACTTGGCCTCCGGGTAATGGGGATGTGCGACGGGGTGATCACCAAGTGCACCTGCCTCAGCTCCTCCACAATCAGTACAAAAGTGTAGCGTGAATACATAAATAACGTGTATCCAGTAAGTATCAAGTCGAATCTCGAAGAAGTAGTGGTGAGGGGTCGACATCAACACTTACCATGGGCTAACAATAAAATACAAAAAGTTTAAATAAGCATGGGATATGAAACAATAAAAAAATAACTCCTCAACATAAAAGGACAATTAATTTTCTCACAATTAAATAAATTTAAAGTAAATTCATGCCTTCAATAACTGTAATTTCACAAGTCACATAATAAAAAAATCAAGTATGATTAGGCTCCGAGTATTAATAAGCACGATTTATGCCGAGATCATATGATCCGATCTAGAATAACGTGTACACTGTCGAGGGACGTGCGGCATGATCCATAGATGCATCTATATACTGCCGAGGCATTTGGCCCACTCCACAAGAAGAGAAAGATACTTTATAAGCATTTTTCTTAAATGTTTTTGAGGATTAATACACAAAATAACACAAATTTCATTAACGACCTTTCACAATTTCCTCTAGCAAGTTCTAATATAGGTTTTAGGCACTATAATTAACAAGTAGGGTGAAAAGATTTCAACTACCCGGACATAAGCATAATTAGCAGCTACGCACGAACTCTCGTCACACCGCACGTACGTAGCCACCACAATTAGAAACAAACATTAATTTAAATCACCTATGGGGTAAATTTCATCTTACAAGGTTAGACAAGAGACTTACCTCGTCTCAAAGCTCACTTCACAGTCACAATTTCGCGCTAAAGCCTCAATTTGGTGTCGACAAATTCGAAACTAGCCAAATGTTATATAATTTAATCAATACTTGCTTAAAAATTCATAATTTATCTATTAGAGTAACTACCCAACCCAATTTGGAAGAATTCTTAAAATTCACCACGGACCTGAATTCCAGAAATTCTTGAAAGAAATCGTTACCCATAACCTTAAGAAATCAAGTATACAATTTTTATCTCATTCCATAACCGTTTTCATGGTTAAAATCTCATTTTTGTCAAAAAGTATGTATTTCATCTAAAACGCACCTGAGCCACTCGGGACCCCGACTAAATGCACCTACAATTCGATAAACATAATACGAACCTACTCGAACTCTCAAAACGCATAAAATAACGATGAAACTAAGAATCGCACCCCAAAACCAAATTGAACCAAATTATGAACTCAAAGTTCCCAATTTGCTCTGAACGCGCCGAATCATACTTAAACTACCCGGAATGGCACAAAAATTTGCGTGCAAGTCTTAAATAATCATAAGGAGCTATTCCCAGGATCTGAATCTCAAACGGACCTCAATAACACCAAAACTTACTCCAAACCAAATTTAAATAACTCTAAAACCTTCAATAAGGCAACTTTCACTATTAAGCACTGAAACGCTCCTGTGTCACCCAAAACCCTATCCGAACATACGCCCAAGTCCAAAATCATTATATGAACATATTGGAACCATCGAATCCCGGTTCCGAGGTCGTTTACTAAAACTATTGACTAAGGTCAAACTTAGCCTTTTATCCAACCTTAAGGAACCAAGTTTTTTGATTTCAACCTGAAACCTTCCAAACCCCTAACCAACCGTCCCTGCAAGTTATAAAACAGTTAAAGCACATATGGGGAGTCGTATTTAGGGGAACGGGGTGTCAGTAAGCAAAACAACTGGTTGGGTCGTTACATTCTCCACCTTTTAAATAAATGTTCGTCCTCGAATGGGTCTAGAATCATACCTGGAGTGATGAATAGGTGTGGATATCTACTCTGCATGTTCTCCTCGGCCTCCCAAGTCGCCTCCTCGACTGGTTGGCCCTTCTACTGAACCTTTACCGCAGAAATCTTCTTGGACCTCAACTGACGAACCTGCCTATCTATAATGGCAACTGGCTCCTCCTCATAACCCAAGCTCCCATCTAGCTGAACCGAATTGAAGTCTAACACATGCGATATGTTGGCATGATACCTCCGCAACATAGACACGTGGAAAACTGAATGAACTCCCTATAGACTGGGAGGCAAGGCAAGCTCATAAGCAACCTCCCCAACTCGCCTCCACACCTCAAATAGACCTATAAACCTTGGGCTTAACTTGCACTTCTTCCTGAACCTCATGATTCCCTTCATCGGTGAGACTTTCAAAAGAACTTTCTCGCCCACCATAAATGATAAGTCACATGCCTTCCGATCCGCGTAACTCTTCTGTCTAGACTGTGCTGTGCGAAGTCGCTCCTGAATCAACTTTATCTTTTCCAAGGAATCCTTCACCAAATCAGTACCATATAACTTAGCCTCGTCGGGCTCAAACCATCTGATGGGTGAACGACACCGCCAACCATATAAAGCTTCAAATGGAGCCATCTCGATGCTGGACTGGTAACTGTTGTTATAAGCAAACTCGGCCAAAGGAAAGAAACGATCCCACTTACCTCCAAAGTCAATCACACATGCCCTGAGCATATCCTCCAAGATGTGAACTGTCCGCTCCGACTTCCCATCGGTCTGTGGGTGAAAGGACGTGCTGAGCTCTACACGGGTCGCCAACTCACTATGTACTGCTCTTCGGAAATGTGAAGTAAACTGAGGGCCTCCATTTGATATAATGGAAACAGGTGCACCATAAAACCGAACAATTTCCTAAATATAAATCTGGGCCAACCTCTCTGAGGAATACGTGGTCATGACCGGAAAGAAGTGTGCCAACTTGGTCAACCTGTCGGCAATGACCCAAACTGCATCAAACTTCCATATGGTCCGCGACAACCCAACTACGAAATCCATAGTAATGCGCTCTCATTTCCACTCAGGTATAGTCATCTGCTAAAGTAGGCCACCTGGCTTCTGGTGCTCATACTTAACCTGTTGGCAATTTAGACACCTTGCCACATACTCAACTATGTCCTTCTTTATCCGCCGCCACCAATAATTCTGCCTCAGGCCGGGATATATCTTCGTAGCACCAAGATGAATAGAATACCGAGAACTATGTGCCTCCTCTAGGATCTTCTCCCTCAACCCATCAACATTAGGAACACATAGGGGACCCTCGAGTCGCAGAACACCATCCTCACCGATAGTAACCTCCTTGGCACCACCATGTAGTACCGTTCCTTTAAGAACCAACAAGTGCGGATCATCAAACTAGCGAGCCTTAATCTGCTCGAATGGTGAGCACTGAGTAACGACGCATGCAAGGACTCTACTAGGCTTCGAATTATATCCAACCTCGCAAGTCTATTAGCCAAAGACTGGATTTTTGAAGCTAGTGGCATCTCCTCTTCTGAAATGAAAGCCAAACTACCCATACTCCCCGCCTTTCTGCTCAAGGCATCTGCCACTACATTTGTCTTGCCCGAATGATAAAGGATGGTAATATCATAATCTTTTAGTAACTCAAGCCACCTGCATTGTCTTAAATTGAGATCCCTCTGCTTGAACAAATGCTGCAAGTTACGATGATCGGTGTAAACCTCACAGGACACTCTATATAGATAATGCCTCTAGATTTTAAGAGCGTGAACAATCGCAGCCAACTCCAAATCATGTACAAGGTAATTATTATCATGGGGCTTTAGCTGACGTGAAGCATATGCAATAACTCGCCCCTCCTGCATCAATACACAACCCAAACCAACGTGTGAAGCGTCACAATACACAATATACATCCCTAAACCGGAAGGCAACACTAATACTGGTGCTGAAGTCAATACGATATTGAGCTTCTGAAAGCTCACCTCACAATCATCAAACCATCAGAACGGAGCACCCTTCTGGGTCAATCTGGTCAAAGGTGCTGCAATAGATGAAAATCCCTCCACAAGCTGACAATAATAACGTACTAACCCCAAGAAGCTCTTGATCTCAGTTGCCGAAGTGGGACGATGCCAACTCTGAACTGCCTCGATCTTTTTGGGGTCCACCTTAATACCTTTGCCCGATACAATATCCCCAAAGAATGCTACAGAGTCTAGCCAAAACTCATACTAGGAGAACTTAGCATATAACGTTTTGTCCCGCAAGGTCTGAACCACCACTCTCAAATGCTTCTCGTGCTTCTCCATGCTACGCGAGTAGATCAAAATGTCATCAATGAAGACGATGACAAACAAGTCGATATACGGCCTAAATACCCAGTTCATCAGATCCATAAATACCGTCGAGGCATTAGTCAAACCGAAGGACATCATCAAAAACTCATAATGGCCATATCTAGTCCGGAAAGCAGTCTTCTGAACATCCGAATCCCAAATCTTCAACTAGTGGTATTCCGATCTCAAGTCGATCTTAGAGAACACTCTGGCACCCTACAACTAGTCAAACAAATCATCAATACGTGGCAAAAGGGTACTTGTTCTTAATGGTAACTTTATTCAATTGGCGATAGTCAATACACATCTGCATAGTCCTATCCTTCTCCTTCACAAATAATACTGGTGCACCCTAAGGCGACATATTCGGTCTAACGAACCCTTTTTTTAGAAACTCCTTAAGCTGCTCGTTTAACTCCTTCAACTCTTTAGTATCCATGCGGTATGGTAGGATAAATATAGGCTAGGTACCTGGAGCCAAATCAATACAGAAATCAATATCACGATCTGGTGGCATGATTGGAAGATCAGAAGGAAACACATCGGTGAACTCCCGGACTATGGGCACTGAATTAATCGTCGTAGTCTCTGCAGTAGTGTCCCAAATATAGGCCAAATAATATAAACAACCCTTCTCAACCATGTGTCGAGCCTTCAGATAGGAAATAACCCTACTAGATGCACTGACAGATGAACCCTTCTACTCCAATCTAGGCAACTCTGGCATCACAAAGTTAACAGTCTTGGCAGGGCAATCTAGGATGGCATGATATTGAGATAGCCAGTCCATGCCCAGGATGATCTCAAAGTTGGTCATATCAAGCAGCAGAAGATCTGCTCTAGTTTCGTAACTACAGAATGTAACAATGCAGGACCAGTAGATCCGATCCACAATAACAGAATCGTCCATAGGAGTGGACACATAAACAAGAGTACCCAGGGACTCACGAGAAACACCTAGGAAATGAGCAAACAGAGATGAGACATATGAATATGTAGACCCTGGATCAAATAGTACTGAAGCATCCCTACCGCAGACAGAAATAATACGTGTGATCACGGCATATGAGGAAACTGTATTTGGTATGGCCAAAAAAACATAGAACCTAGCTTTGACTGGCCTCTACCTGACTGGCCTTCATCTCTAGTACGTCCCCTACCCACCTGCCCTCTGCCTCTGGGTGGCCGGATGGCTGGTGGGACAACTGGTGCTGTAATCATAGGCTACTGACCCTGCTGCACTATCTTGCCCCGAAGCCTGGGGCAGAACCTCCTCGCATGAATGAGATCCCCGCACTCGAAACAACCTCTCGGTACGTTGGACTGCTGACCTGAAGTCTAACCCTGATGGCCTGAATACCCACTGGAGGAACCCTGGATAGCTGGTGGGTGGTAGGAACTCTCTGGCATAACACTTAAATAAGGCTGCACTAGGGCACCCCGAGGAGGCGGCGGTGCTGGGTAAGTGGGTCTGCTGGACTGACCCCTCACGAACTGACCTCTACCCCCAGTCGGGGCACCTCTGAACTCTCCAGAATATTGAAACTGCTTTTCCCTCATTGCTTGCTCTAGGCTATGCTGACGCACACCCTCGATTCTCCGAGCTATCTCCACAATTAGCTCGTAAGAAGTCCCCATCTCAACCTCTCGGGCCATAGTGGCCTGAATACCAGTGTGCAAGCCCGTAACAAACCTCCGCACTCTCTCTACATCAGTAGGAAGTATCATAAGTGCATGGCGAGACAACTCAGAGAATCTCGCCTCATAGTCGGTCATAGACATCTGACCCCGCTGGAGCTGCATGAACTTAAACCGCAACTCTTCTCTCTGGGAGGGTGGAATATACCTATCCAAAAAGATACGGGTGAACCTGTCCCAAGTTATGGGAGGAGAATCTGCTAGTCTTCCAAGAAGATAGGACTGCCACCACCTACGGGCCCTTCCCTCCAGCTAAAAGTAGAAAATTCTACCCCGTAGGACTCTAATATCCTCATGTTGTGCAGTCTGTCCCTGCATCGATCAACGAAGTCCTGGGGGTCCTCATGTCGCTCACCTCCAAAGATAGGAGGATGAAGTTTGGTCCTTTTGTCCAATAACTTTTGCGGTTCGCCGGCTGCAGCTGGTCTAGGCTAATGCATAACTGCTGCAACTGGATGAGCTCCGCTCACGGGTAGTGCACCCGGGGTCTGATACACGGCATCTGCGTGCCCTGGAGCCTGAGCGGTAGGGGTCTATGTCCCCCCTCTTGTCTGAGATGTGGTTGGGTCTGCCGGAAATAAATTAGCCTAAGTCATAATATCAATGAACTGCAATATACGGCCCATGACCTCATGGAATCCTGGTGCAGACATGAAATCTACCGGGGCTGGCTCTGTTGCAGGCACCTGGCCCTACTCCTCAATAATAGGATCCTCTAGTGGATCCATGGCATAGTTGGAGCAACTATGGGACGTCCTCGTCCCCTACCACGGGCTGGAGCCCTCCGTCGTCTTCTGCCTCAGCCTCTAGCAACAGGGGGAGCAGCTCTTCCCTAGACTGGAACATTAGTAGAGCGTGTTCTTACCATCTGTGAGAGAGTAAGAGAAAGACACTTAGTACCACATCAACTGTACGATAAGAGATAAAGAAATGTAGTTTCCTAACACCCTATAGCCTATCGAAGATAAGTACGGACGTCTCCACACCGATCCGCATGACTCTATAAAGTCTGCCCATAACTTGTGAGACCTACATGAACCTAGTGCTCTGATACCATATTGTCACGACCCAATTCTCTAATGAGCCGTAATGGCGCCCAATGTTACCGCTAGGGAAGCCAAGTAGTGGATTAGATAGATTATTCCTCTTTTAATAAATTTCCAAGTAAATAACCTTTTCCTTACTTAAACGATTTAATAAATAACAGGTTTAAATAAATAAAACGAGAGAAGCTGATTGCAATCATAACCATAGTAATACTCCAAAACCACAAGTAAACTTGAGTGTACCAAGACTTGGTGTCACAAGTGTATGAGCACTAATAGATTGTACAAAACTCTAACTTTTGTCTAAAATAGAAATAGACAGAAATGAATATTAAGGAGAGATAGTAGGTGCTGTGGAACGACTCAGGAATGCAGCTCTCCACTTGGCCTCCGGGTAACGGGGATGCGCGGCGAGGTGATCACCAAGTGCACCTGCCTCCGCTCCTGCACAGTCAGTACAAAAGTGTAGCGTGAGTATATAAATAACGTGTATCCAGTAAGTATCAAGTCTAATCTCGAAGAAGTAGTGGCGAGGGGTCGACATCGACACTTACTATAGGCTAACAATAAAATACAGGAATTTTAAATAGGCATGGGATATGAAACAATAAATAAATAACTCCTCAACATAAAAAGACAATTAATTTTCTCACAATTAAATAAATTTAAAGTAAATTCATGCCTTCTATAATTGTAATTTCACAAGTCACATAATAAAAAAATCAAGTATGATTAGGCTCCGAGTATTAATAAGCACGATTTATGTCGAGGTCATACCACCCGATCCAAAATAACGTGTACACTGCCAAGGGACGTGCGGCACAATCCATAGATGCATCTATATACTGCTGAGGCGTTCGACCCGCTCCAGAAGAAGAGAAAGATACTTTATAAACATTTTCCTTAAACGTTTTAAGGATTAATACACAAAATAATATCAATTTCATTAACGACCTTAAATAATTTTGACTAGCAAGTTCTAATATAAGTTTTAGGCACTTTAATTAACAAGTATAGTGCAAACATATCAAGTAGTTCATAATTTGGGTCCTAAAATTACCCGGACATAAGCATAATTAGTAGCTACGCACGGACTCTCGTCACCTCGTACGTACGTAGCCCCCACAATTAGAAGCAAACATTAATTTAAATCACCTGTGGGGTAAATTCCCTCATACAAGGTTAGACAAGAGACTTACCTTGTCTAAAAGCTCACTTCCTGGTCAAAATTTCGCGCTAAAGCCTCAATTTGGTGCCGAAAAATCCGAAACTAGCCAAATACTATATAATTTAATAAATACATGCTCAAAAATTCATAATTTATCTATTAGAGTAACTACCTAACTCAATTTGGAAGAATTCCTAAAATTCACCCCGGACCCACGTGCTCGGATTCCGAAAATTCTTGAAGGAAATCTTTACCCATAACCTTAAGAACTCAAGTATACAATTTTCATCTCATTCCATAACCATTTTCGTGGTTAAAATCTTATTTTTGTCAAAACCTAGGTTTTTCATGTAAACCCATAATTTTTCACAATTTACATATTAAAATATACCCATAATCTATGTATTTATCTCACAATAGATAGAATTTACTTACCTCTAAGTTTCTAGGTGAATACCCCTCTCAAAAAGCTCCAAATTCGCCTAAGAATGCAGAAAATGGGCTCAAAAATGGCTGAGCCCTGTTTTTAAAACATTCTGCCCAGCACAGCAGCCCCCTTCGTCGGGAACACGGTAAGGGCTCCGCGTTCGCGAAGACAGAAATTCCCAGGCCTAGAAAATGCCCTTCGTAAACGCGGCAGGAGCCTCGCGAACGCGAAGGCTTGCTTGGCCTACCCTACACGAACGTGAAGGCTCCTACGCGAACGCAAAGGGTAATATGTATTGACCCTCCCATGTTCCTTTTCTTCTACGCGAATGCGAGTAGGCCTTCTTGAATGCGTAGGCTTGGGATCTCAGAGCTTCGCGAACGTGACCCCCTGCCCATGAATATGAAGAACAACCACCCAGCTTCCCAAATCTTTCATCGCGAACGCGAGGGTCCTTCCGCATTCGCGAAGAAGGAAACCAGAACTTGAAATTCTGGTTTTTCCAACTTTTCTCCGGGTGGTTCAAAATGCACCCGAGCCACTCGGGACCCCAACCAAATGCACCTACAAGTCCATAAACATAAGACGGACCTGCTCGAACTCTCAAAACGCGCAAAAAAGTATCGCACCCCAAAACCAAATTGAACCAAATTATGAACTCAAAGTTCCCAATTTTCTCCGAACGCGCTGAATCATACTTGAACTACTCGGAATGGCACCAAAATTTGCGTAAACAAGTCTTAAATCACCATACGGATTTATTTCCAGGCTCGGAATCCCAAACGGACCTCAATAATACCAAAACCTACTCCAAACCAAATTTAAAGAACTCTAAAATCTTCATTAAGGCAACTTTCACTATTAAGCGGCGAAACGCTCCCGGGTCACCCAAAACCCGATCCGAATATATAGCCTTTTTAGGAAACCTTAAGGAACCAAGTCTTCCGATTTCAACCTGAAACCTTTCAAACCCCGAACCAATCGTCCCTGCAAGTTATAAAATAGTTAAAGCACATCCGGGGAGTCTTATTTAGGGGAACGGGGTGTTAGAAAGCAAAAAATCCGGTTGGGTCATTACAATTCGTATTTGTTAAGATTGGTAACCAAGTTTTTAGTTATTAAGGTATAAAAGAAAGTTACATGTTAGGGATATAAGTGTCAGCTACCAAAATGAAGGGAATTGGGCTCCAAAAGTATTAACTGCCTCGTTTCATTGGTCAACATTAGGCCATGAGTAGCTTTAATAATCACATACGTGTCTTTTCTTTGTCTTACTGTTTTAATCCCAAAGAAATTGCTAGAACGCTTTTAGGTCCATTGTCGATACTTAATAAACGCTGTACCTTAATATGTCTCGAAATATTTAGCACTCAGTTAGTTGAATAACCTTCTCTTAAGTTTAAGTAATAATTTAATAACTTGGTCACTAATAAAATTATTTTAAACGCTAAGGCGATTAGTTAGCGCGCTAACGTTTTTATTCACGGACTCGCTTGCGTAGCGTGATGTTTAACATTTAATAAGTTAATTCAATAATCTCAATAGCTTAATTAATTCCTAATTTAATTAATCTTTTGCTATAATCGCAGATTCGCTTGCGTAGCGCGATAGTAGCATTTAATAATTTCCTAAACTATTTTCCTCAAGCACAAACGTAGTAATTTCTCAAATGTACTACAAATACTTGATTGTCATGATTTTGCATTTGCTTGCCAAGCACAATTATGATAAGTTAATTAATTCTATTTTCGATCATGCATTCGCTTGCGTAGCGTGGTCATGACAACATATGTATTTTCCAAGCCATTCATTAGTAATTCAAATAATTAAGCAATAAAAGCGGACATAGGAAAAACATGAAAATCATATAAATCACAGTTTGTCAAACAAATGATTCAAGTCAAGTTTTAAGTCAATAAAGCGACCGTGCTAGAACCACAGGACACGGGGAATGCCTTACACCTTCTCCCCGGTCAAGAGAATTTCTTTCCTGAACTTTATTTTCGCAGACCGATTAAAATAGAGTCAAATCTTCCTTTTACTAGGGATTTAAATAAAAGGTAACTTGGAACACCAAAAAATCAATTCCAAGTGGCGACTCTGTAAATAAAATAATCCCTCTCAAATTTGATGGAAAAACTCTTTTAACCCACAACAATCCATAAATACATATCTTTTGGGGTAGAAAAGGGGTGTGACAGCTCTGGCGACTCCGCTGGGGAACTAATAAGAATACGAGCTTGTACATTGACTTTATTTGGCTTTATTAAATTATTATATACTGTAATTTATCTGGGTCTAATGTGCTACTTGTACTTTTTTACCACTTTGATATTGTTGAACTGTACACAGGGGCGGACCCACATGGTATCAAGAGGGTTCATATGAACCCGCTTCGTCGAAAACTTATACCGCGTATAGATATAAATGTTATCAAAAATAGAACAACTTTTCGTGCATAAATAAAGTTGAACCCTCTTTGATATCAAAGTCGTTGTGCAGTGATGGTCAAGTGGGTTCAAGTTTTACAGAAAGTCCAGAGTTCGATCCATTAGCGCAACACTTCCTTTATTTTTGATAGTTTCTCAGCTTATTTACTTCAAGTATGTTAACTTGAAGATCACCCAGTTATGGCGGAAAAGAGAAGAAGAAAACCCTAGATAGGGTAATGAGAGGGAAATAAGAGAAAAGAGTCGGTGCAATAATGACCAGACCTATTGATCTTTTTATTATCTGTATATGTATTTACATCAAATGTGTGTGTATATATGTACAACAATAAAATGTGTAAAGACCAAAAGTACAATTGGGTCGGGTATGCTATGTTCCTACTAGACTGGGCCCTTTCCTTTAACAGAGATAGTTGAGTCCATAGTTGAGTCCATATCTGGGTTAACACCCTCTCCCCCCTCAAGCTGGAGGGTGAAAACACACCAAGCTTGCCAAGAATTTTGTGATGAAGCTGCCCACTTAGAGCCTTGGTCATAATATCAGCTAGTTGGTTATCACTGTAAACAAAGTGCAAAGAAATAAACCCATAATTCAAGCACTCACGAACATAATGGCAATCAATCTCAATGTGCTTCGTACGCTCATGGAAAACTGGATTCTTGGCAATGTGAAGAGCAGCCTGACTGTCATAATGGTCTGGGACAAAAGTGCAAATAGTAAGACCAAGGTCCCCAAGTGGTGTGACCAGCCATGAGATTTCAGCAGCTACTTTCCTTAGGGCCCTATATTCAGCCTCAGCTGAAGACAAGGAAATGGTGGGTTATTTCTTACTTTTCCAAGACACTTGGCTCCCACCAAGTGTCACATAAAACCTAGTAATAGATTTGTGAGAGATAGCACAAGAAGCCCAATAAGAATCAGAATAGGCCACAAGAGACAAGTCAGAAGATTTAGAGAGAAGCACACTCTGAGAATGAGCATCTAAACAATATCTGAGAACATGCAGTCCTGCCATCATGTGAGGAACATGGGGCTTCTAAAGAAACTGGCACAAATGTTGGATAGAGAAAGAGATATCTAGTCTAGTGTGCTATAGGAAATTGAGTTTGCCAATAATCCTCCTATACAGGCTAGGATCAAGGAGAAGATCACCCATGTCTAGGGTCAACTTAACAGAACGGTCCAAAGGAGTCACAACAGAAGAAAAATGATTGCAATTGAACTAAGCAAGTAGTCCATTAGTGTATTTATGCTGACTCATGACATAACCCTCAGGGGTTTTGGAGATTTCCAGACCCAAGAAATAGTGGACTAAACCCAGATCCTAGATCTTGAACTGATCATCCAAAAATGAATTAAGGGAGTTCATTTTAGTGAGATCATTTCCAGCTAATAATATATCATCAACATAGATAGCCAATACTACCAAAGATCCAGAGGAGGATTTGGTGAAGAGAGAGTAATCATTTATATTGGAAATGTAGCCCCTTGAGAGCAACGCCTCAGATAGTTTAGAAAACCAATGCCTGGAGGCTTGCCTAAGGCCATAGAGATATTTCTTGAGATTACAGGCCGGATGAGCTGAAGAAGAAGTAGAGGAGACATCAAGACCAGGTGGAATTTTCATATAGACCTCTTCATGAAGATCACCATGGAGGAAGGCATTTTTAACATCCAACGGGTACACAGTCCAATCTCTCTTAATGGCAAGAGTTAAAAGACATTTAATGATGGTGAGCTTGATAACAAGGGGAGAAGGTTTCAGTAAAATCTGTGCCTTCCCTCCGAGTATCACCTCTAATAACCAACCTTGCCTTGTATCTTTCAATAGACCCATCTGCCCTCTGCTTAATTTTATAAACCCATTTGCAAGGAATGTCCTTCTTATTTGGGGAAGAGGGACAATGTCCCAAGTCTGATTTGCCTCAAGAGCAAGAAATTCTTTTAGAATGGCCCCTTGCTAAGCAGGATGGGCTGCATCCTATTGGTAGAACTGAGGTTCATGCATGTGAGCTTCACTAGATGAGAGCTTAGGGTGTGCAGAATTAGAGGAGGAAATGACAAATGAATAGATATAATCCTTAATGTAAGAAGGTTGAGTGATAGTTTTAGTGGACTTTCTTAAGATGGGAAGATCAGAAGTAGTTGAGGTGGAAGTAGGAGAGGTATAAGTAGAAACAGGGGAAACAATATGAGATGAAGATGAAGGGAGAAGAGGAGAAGTAGGGAAGGACTCAGAATGACTAGTAGAGGGAGTAGCCACAGAAGGAGGAACCGGGATATCCACAAATGTGGGTGGTAAAACATTGGAATGAGAAGGATTAAAAGAAGAAGAATAAGGAAAATTGTGTTCATGGAATACCACATCTCTATAATGGAAAACAAAAGAGTTAGACAAATTGAGCAATTTGTAACCTTTCTTCCCACATGGGTATCCTAAGAATATATATGTAATAGCTGTAGATTGGAATATATCACTGCCTACCTTAGGGGAAATAGCAAAGCAGAGACAACCAAATGATTTTAAATGATCATAGGAGGGTGGATGACCATGAAGCTTTTCAAAAGGGGAAAGTTTGAGAAGAAGTGGTGAAGGCATTCTTTTGATAAGGTATGTAGCAGTCAGTACATATTTTCCCCAAAATTTCAGTGGTAGTTTAGATGGAAACCATAGGGCTCTTGAAACTTCTAAAAGATGCTTGTGTTTTCTCTCCACAATACCATTTTATTGTGGAGTATAAGGGTTGCAAGTTTGATGTAAAATTCCTTGGGAAGCAAAGAAATTGATGGCTTCAGAGCTACTGCTAAGCTCAAAAGCATCATCTGATCTAACTGTGTGTACTGAGGAATTGAAGTGAACCTTTATCATAGAAGTGAAAGCTTTAAGATTGGACAAAGCATTACTCTTGGAAGAAAGAAGATGAGTCCAAGCGACTCTGGTAAAATCATCAACCAAGGTGAGAAAATACCTAAAGTCATTATAAGTTATAGTGTTATAAGGGCCCCAAATATTAATGTGTACTAGTTGAAAAGGTGTGGTAGAGTAAATAGTACTATCATGAAAAGGTAGTCTTTGTTGTCTAGCCATTGGACAAACATATAAAAGGTTGTTTGGTGGATACCTTGTTAGACAGAAAATAAATAGATTGCATCTTATGAAAAGGCATGTGACCTAATCTCTGATGTCAAAGTAGATCCATCTAATTAACAGGTGAAGTTTTATTACAGCTAAGTGGAACATTTATATGTGAAGGTGCAAGAACAGATTTATTACATGGAATTGAACATATATCAAAAATAGACTCATTGCAAGTTGCATCAACAAAAGATGATAGAGAAGAAGTTGAGCAGGGAAACAGATCTCTATCTAGATGAAGACAATAGAGCCTGCCAGCAACTTTACCAATTACCAGTGGCCTCTTCAGAGAAGGGCCCTGTAAAGAACAATGGAATTTGGTAAGAACTACTGGTTCGACAATCAAGCTTGGCAAAACATGAACCACATCATTTAGAAATTCGAACTTAACAGTTTTGGTTCGGCAATCAAGCTTGGCAAAACATAAACCACATCAAAATCGACCATTCTTAATTCAATAAGATCGGCCACGGTGTCTCGACCACGCAATATGACAACACATTTACTATAAACCCGCGCGGCCAAAATAGACTCTCCAACAGGAATAGATATAGAGAACGGCTCATGAAGCTGTTCTGGTTCTATCCCAAATTCCATAGCAACATAAGGTGTGACATATGACAAAGTAGAATCGGGATCACTAAGAGCATATACATCATGAGATTGGTCAGTCAATATACCTGTGACAACATCTGGAGAAGACTCTGATTCCCGACGTCGCCGCATAACATAAAATCTACTGGGTCCTCCCGAATTCTGTGCACCATCCCTAGATTGGATCGCATATCGGTCGCATAATTGCTGACAAAAATGATCAAAATTCTGTCTGTATATGCGGTCACTATGCGGTCCGCATAACTGTTATGCGGTCGCATAATGCACCGCATAATAATTATGTGGTTACATAGTCGACCGCATAACTGCTTCTAGAATGGCCCTCTCCTGCTCACTTATGCGGCCATTATATGGCCCGTAGAGTAATTATGCGGTCGCATAATGGACAGCATAAACGCGATTTTCTGCAGAAAAGTTTCCTTTACTTTCCGGCACCATGAAACATTATTTTCTTTGGAAATTTTACTGGACTTTACACTTAAGTACTTTGAAATTTTCTGGGGTGTTACAATTAAGTTCCATAACTATTTTTGTGGTAAAACTCCATTTTTATCAAAAACCTAGGTTTTTCTCTAAACCCATGGTTTTCACTAATTTACATGTTATAATCTACCCATAAACTATGTATTAAATTCACATGAGGTAGAAATTACTTACCCCACAAAGCTAGGTCGAAATACCCTCCTTAAGAGCTCCCAAATCGCCCAAGAGTGTAATAAATGATCCCAAAATATGCCTAAGTCCCGATTTTAAACTCACTGCCCAGCGATTGCGAAGGCAAACGGTCTAGGCCCAGGAAATTTTACCCATCGCGAATGCGACAAGAGCAACGCGAACGCGGAGGCTCACTTGGCCTACCCTACTCGAACTCGAGGGCTTCTGCGCGAATGCAAAAAACGAACGGGCGGCCACCCAGCTCAGCCTCTTTTACGTGAACGCGGGCCAGGTCACGCGAACGTGAAGACTATAGGTCCCAGACCTCTGCGAAAGTGGTCTTGCGCACATGAACACAAATGGCAAAAGCTCTCCAGCCCACAGACCCCAAATCCTTCATCGCGAACGCGAGGGTCAGACCGCGTTCGCGAAGAAGGAAACCAGAAGGAGAAATCTGGTGTGTTTCAACTCAACTTCGGGCTGTCCGAAACACACCGAGCCCCTCGGGACCCCATCCAAATACTCCAACAAGTCTATAAACATAATATGGACTTGCTCGAACTCTATAAACGCGTAAAACAACAACAAAACCAAGAATCACACCCCAAAACCAAATTGAATCAAACTTTGAACTTCAAGTTTCTAAATCGCTCCGAACGTGTCGAATCATACTTATACTACTCGGAATGACACCAAATTTTGCGTGCAAGTCTTAAATGACATTACGGAACTATTCCCGGTCTTGGAATTCCATTCGGAACTCGATATCACCAAAACCTACTCCAAACCAAATTTAAAGAATTTCAAAAACCTTTAAGAACAAACTTTCACTATTAGACGCCGAAACGCTCCCGGGTCATCCAAAACCCAATTGGAACATACACCCAAGTCCGAAATCATCATACAAACCTATTGAAACCGTCAAATCCTGATTTCAAGGTCGTTTACTCAAAATATTGACCGAAGTCAAACTTGGCCTTTCAAGCCAACCTTAAGGAACCAAGTGTTCCGATTTCAACCCAAACTCTTCCAAATCCAGAACCAACCATCCCTGCAAGTCATAAATTAGTAAAAGCAAGTACGAGAAGCCTTATTTAGGGGAACGGGGTTCTAGCAAGTAAAACGACCGGTCAGGTCGTTACATTCTCCACCTCTTAAACAAATGTTCATCCTCGAATGGGTTTAGATTCATACTTGAAGTGCCTAATAAATGTGGATATCTGCTCCGTATGTCCTCCTTGGTCTCCCAAGTCGCCTCCTCAACTGGTTCGCCCCTCCACTGAATCTTTACCGTGGAAATCCTCTTGGACCTCAACTGGCGATCTTGTCTAGCAACAATAGCAACTGGCTCCTCCTCATAACCCAAGCTTTTATCTAGCTGAATAGTACTGAAGTATGACACATGAGACAAGTCGGCGTGATACCTCCGGAGCATAGACACGTGAAAAATCGGATGAACCCCTGATAGGCTGGGAGGTAAAGCAAGCTCATACGCAACCTCCCCAACTCGCCTCAACACCGCAAATAGGCCTATAAACCTTGGGGCTCAACTTGCCCTCCTTTCTGAATCTTATAATACCCTTCATAGGCAGGACTTTCAAGAGAACCTTCTCGCCGACCATAAATGATACATCACGCGCCTTCTGATCCGCGTAGTTCTTCTGTCTGGACTGTGTTGTGGGAAGTCGTTCCTAGATCAACTTTACCTTTTCTAAGGCATCCTTTACCAAATCAGTACCATTTAGCTTAGCCTCACCGGGTCTCAAACCACCCAATGGGGGAATGCCATAGCCGACCATATAAAGCCTCAAATGGAGCCATATCGATGCTGGACTGATAAAGCAAACCCAACCAAAGGCAAGAACTGGTCCCACTGCCCTCCAAAGTCGATCACACATGCTCTCAGCATGTCCTTCAATATCTGAACTGTCCGCTCTAACTGCCCGTCGGTCTGTGGATGAAATATTGTGCTGAGCTCTGCACGGGTACCAACTCACTCTGTACGGCTCTCTAGAAATGCGAAGTGAACTGAGGGCCTCTATCTGATATGATGGAAACAGGCACACCGTGCAGCAGAACTATCTCCCAAATATAAATATTGGCCAACCTCTCTGAAGTATAGGTAGTCATAACCAGAATAAAGTGTGCCGACTTCGTCAACCTGTCGATAATGACCCGAACTGCATCAAACTTTCGCAAGGTCCACGGCAATCCAACTACAAAGTCCATAGTAATGCACTCCCATTTCCACTCAGGTATAGTCATCTGCTGAAGTAGGCCACTTGGCCTCTAGTGGTCATACCTAACCTACTGGAAATTTAAGCACCTAGACACATACTCAACTATGTATTTCTTCATCCGCCGCAACTAATAATGTTGTCTCAGGTTATGATACATCTTTATAGCACCTGGATGAATAGAATACCGAGAACTCTGTGCCTCCTCTAGAATCCTCTCCCTCAAGCCATTGACATTAGGAACACATAGGCGACCCTGGAGTCGCAAAACACCATCCTCGCCAATAGAAACCTCCTTGGCACCACTCTGTAGTACCGTCTCTCTGAGAACTGCCAAATGTGGATCATCGAACTGCCGAGCCTTGATCTACCCCAATAATAAAGATTGGGCAACAACACATGCAATAACTTGGCTGGGCTTTGAAATGTCCAACCTCACAAGTCTGTTAGCCAAGGACTGAATGTCCAAGGCTAGTGGCCTCTCCTCAGCTGAAATGAATGCCAAACTACCCATACTCTCTGCCTTCCTGCTTAAGGCATCCGCGGCCATATTTGCCTTGCATGGATGATAAAGAATGGTGATGTCATAATCCTTCAGTGACTCAAGCCATCTATGCTGTCTCAAATTGAGATCCCTTTGATTCAACAAATGCTGTAAGCTGCAATGATCAGTATAAACCTCACATGATACCCCATACAGATAATGCCTCTATATCGTAAGAGCATGGACAATCGCGGCCAACTCCAAGTCATGCACAGGGTAATTCTTCTCATAGATCTTCAGCTGACGTGAAGCATATGCATAACTCGTGCCTCCTGCATCAGGACATAACTCAAGCCAACGCGTGACGCATCACAATAAACCGTATACATCCCTGAACCAGAAGGCAATACCAGAACTGGTATTGTGGTCAAAGCTGTCTTGAGCTTCTGAAAGCTTGCCTCACAATCATCGGACTAACGAAATGGATCACCCTTCTGGGTCAATCTCATCAAAGGTGCCGCGGTGGATGAAAAGCCATGCACAAACCGGCGATAATAACCTGCTAACCCCAGAAAACTCCTGATCTCAGTCACCGAAGTGGGATGAGGCCAACTTTGAACTGCCTTAATCTTCTTGGGATCCACCTTGATACATTCTCCTGATATAATATACCCCAAGAATGCCACAGTCTCTAGCCAAAACGCACACTTGGAGAAATTAGCATATAGCTTCTGTTCTTGCAAGGTCTAAAGTACCACTCTCAAATGTTGCTCGTGCTCCCCCGGGCTACGTGACTAAATCAAGATGTCATCAATAAAAATAATAATGAAGGAATTAATATAAGGCCTTAACACCCGGTTCATCAAATCCATAAATGCCACTGGGGCATTAATCAAGCCGAGAGACATCACTAGAAACTCATAATGACCATATATGGTATGGAAGGCAGTCTTCGGAACATATGAGTCTCGGATCTTCAACTGATGGTACCCCAATCTTAAGTTGATCTTAGAAAACACCCTGGCACCCTGCAACTGGTCAAACAAATCATCAATACGCGGCAGTGGGTACCAGTTCTTGATGGTAACCATGTTCAACAGGAGGTAATCAATGCACATGCATATAGTTCCATATTGCTTCTTCACAAATAAGACTGGTTCACCCCAAGGTGATACACTTGGTCTCACAAACCATTTTGCCAATAACTCCTCAAGCTGCTCCTTCAACTCCTTCAGCTCTTTCGGAGCCATACGGTATGGTGGGATAGATATAGGTCGGGTACCTAGAGCCAAATCAATAACAAAATCAATATCACAATCTGGCGTCATACCTGGAAGGTAAGAAGGAAACACATCTGCAAATTCCCGGACTAATGGCACTGAATCAATTGTTGGAGACTTTGCGGTAGTATCCCGAACATATGCTAGATACGCCAAACAACCCTTCTCGACCAGATGTCGAGCCTTCAGAAAAGAGATAACCCGACTAGATGTACTAACGGAGGAACCCTTCNTCACAATAAACCGTATACATCCCTGAACCAGAAGGCAATACCAGAACTGGTATTGTGGTCAAAGCTGTCTTGAGCTTCTGAAAGCTTGCCTCACAATCATCGGACTAACGAAATGGATCACCCTTCTGGGTCAATCTCATCAAAGGTGCCGCGGTGGATGAAAAGCCATGCACAAACCGGCGATAATAACCTGCTAACCCCAGAAAACTCCTGATCTCAGTCACCGAAGTGGGATGAGGCCAACTTTGAACTGCCTTAATCTTCTTGGGATCCACCTTGATACATTCTCCTGATATAATATACCCCAAGAATGCCACAGTCTCTAGCCAAAACGCACACTTGGAGAAATTAGCATATAGCTTCTGTTCTTGCAAGGTCTAAAGTACCACTCTCAAATGTTGCTCGTGCTCCCCCGGGCTACGTGACTAAATCAAGATGTCATCAATAAAAATAATAATGAAGGAATTAATATAAGGCCTTAACACCCGGTTCATCAAATCCATAAATGCCACTGGGGCATTAATCAAGCCGAGAGACATCACTAGAAACTCATAATGACCATATATGGTATGGAAGGCAGTCTTCGGAACATATGAGTCTCGGATCTTCAACTGATGGTACCCCAATCTTAAGTTGATCTTAGAAAACACCCTGGCACCCTGCAACTGGTCAAACAAATCATCAATACGCGGCAGTGGGTACCAGTTCTTGATGGTAACCATGTTCAACAGGAGGTAATCAATGCACATGCATATAGTTCCATATTGCTTCTTCACAAATAAGACTGGTTCACCCCAAGGTGATACACTTGGTCTCACAAACCATTTTGCCAATAACTCCTCAAGCTGCTCCTTCAACTCCTTCAGCTCTTTCGGAGCCATACGGTATGGTGGGATAGATATAGGTCGGGTACCTAGAGCCAAATCAATAACAAAATCAATATCACAATCTGGCGTCATACCTGGAAGGTAAGAAGGAAACACATCTGCAAATTCCCGGACTAATGGCACTGAATCAATTGTTGGAGACTTTGCGGTAGTATCCCGAACATATGCTAGATACGCCAAACAACCCTTCTCGACCAGATGTCGAGCCTTCAGAAAAGAGATAACCCGACTAGATGTACAAAGAGAGGAACCCTTCCACTCCAATCTCGGCAACTCTGGAATCACTAAAGTAACAGTCTTGGCATGACAATCAAGGATGGCGTGATATGGGGATAACCAGTCCATGCCTAGGATGACCTCAACGTCGATCATATCAAGTAACAAAAGGTCCGCTCTAGTCTCGTAACCACATATTATAACCACACAGGACCGGTAGCTCTGATCCACAACCACAGAATCGTCCGCATGAGTGGACACATAAATAGGAGTACCCAAGGACTCACGAGGATTATCCAGGAAATGAGAAAACAGAGATGACACATACGAATAGGTAGACCCTGGATCAAATAATATCGAAACATCCCTACCACATATAGAAATAATACCCGTGATCACGGCATCTGAGGCCACGGCTGGCCTCCGCCTGGCTGGCCCCCGCCTGGTTGAAAAATTGTTGGCTGACCTTTCCTTGCCTGGCCTCCACCTTTAGGACGGCCCCTACCTGCCTGTCCTTCGCCTCTGGGTGGTCGGATAAGTGGTGCTGTAATCATAGGCTGATGACCCTGCTGTACTACCATGCCTCAAAGTCTGGGACAAAGTCTCTTCATGTGACCTGGATCCCCACACTCGTAACAACCCCATGGTGCCATAGACTGTTGTCCCGAAGTCTGACCCTGATGGCCTGAATACCCACAATAAGAAACCTAGATGGCTGGTAGGCAGTTTGAATTCTCTGGCATGGCACTAAAGTAGGCACTGGAGGAACCCCGATGAATTGGTGGGTGATAAGAACTCTCTGGCATAGCACTGAAATTGGGTCATGCTGGAGCACCCCGAGGAGGTGGTGGTGGTGCTGGATATATGGGCCTGCTAGGCTGACACCCTCCCAAACTGACCTCTGTCCCTAGCCGGGGCACCTCTAAACTCTCCCGAGAATCGGGTCCTCTTGTTCTGCAGCATCTGCTCTCTACCCCTCTAGCGGTAGCCCTCAATCCTCCGAGCAATCTCTACCACTAGCTGATAATCCAGACCCATCTCAATCTCCCTAGCCATGCTAGACCGAATACTGGGATGTAACCTCGCAACAAATCTCCGCACTCTCTCTATGTTCGTAGGAAGTATCATAAGTGCATGGCGAGACAACTCAAAAAATCTCGCCTTATAATCGGTCACAGACATCTGACCATGCTCGAGCTGCTCAAACAGACACTGCAACTCTTCCCTCTGAGAGGGTGGAATATACGTGTCCAATAAAAGCCGTGTGAACTGATCCCAAGTCATAAGAGGAGAACTCGCTGGTCTGCCAAGAAGGTAATACTGCCACCATCTATGGGCCCTGCCCTCCAGCTGGAAAGTGGTGAAATCTACTCCATGGGACTCCAATATCCTCATATTGTGCAGTCTGTCCCTACACCGATCAATGAATTCCTAGGGGTCCTCATGCCTCTCTCCCCCGAAGATAGGAGGGTATAGCCTAGTTCATCTGTCCAGTAGCTTCTGTGGATCGCCGCCCGCAGCTAGTCTAGGCTCAGGTGCTGCTGCGGCAACTGACTGGGCCTCGCCTACGGGTAGTATACCCGGAGTCTGATATACTGCAGCTACATGCCCAGGAGCCTGAGTAGTAGGGGTCTATGCTTCCCCTCCTGCCTGAGATGTGGCTGAGTCTGCTGGAAATAAACCAGCCTGAGTCATAGTGTCCATGAACAGCATCATACGACCCATGACCTCCTGAAAGCCCGGTGCTGTCATGAAATCTACTGGGGCTGGCTGTGGAACAGGCACCTTGTCCTACTCCTCCATGATGGGATCCTCTACTGGATCCGCTGGTGGTGCTAATGGGGCAGCTCTAGGACGCCCTCGTCCCCTCCCTCGGGCTAGTGCCCTCCCCCAGCCTCTACCTCGGCCTCTAGCAATGGGGGGAGCAGCTCTTCCCGGGTCTGGAACGTCCGTTGTATGCGTCCTCACCATCTGTGAGAGAATAGAAGAAGGAAACTTAGTATACCATCAACTGCACGACAGGAGATTAATAAAGAGTAATTTCCTAACACCTTATAGCCTCTCGAAGATAAGTACGGATGTCTCCGCAGGACTCTACTAGGCCTGCTCATAACTTGTGAGACCAACGTAAACCTAGTGCTCTGATACCATGTTGTCACGACCCAATTCCATTGTAGGCCGTGATGGCGCCCAACACCGTTGTTAGGCAAGCCAACACTGATCAACTAGTGACTTGCCGCTTAGATAAATTTGTAAACGATGGCTTTTTCCTTATTTTAAAAGAAATTTAGGAGTTTGAAATTTTAACATAAATAAATAGAAGCAATTAGTACTAATCGTACTCATATGAGCAAACCAAAATCCATAATGCGCTAGTGTGTGTGCCAAGACCTGGTGTCACGAGTATGTGGGCAATCTAGTAGAATATACAAAACAATGCTAGCCTACTATCTTAAAGGAAATAGACAGAAAATAAAAGAACATAAGAAAGACTCCAGCTGCTACAGAACGGCTCAAAAGGACAGCTCACCGGGAAGTCTCGAGCTGGAAAATCAGTCTACGCGCCAGACTGGTGACCAGATGCACCTGCCTCAAATTCTGTACAATCAAGTACAAAAGTGTAGCATGAGTACATAAAAATATGTAATCCAGTAAGTATCTAGTCTAACCTCGAAGAAGTAGTAACGAAGGGTCGACTTCGACACTCACTAGGGCCAACAATATAGTAATATGTGATTCTAAATAAGCATGATACACAGACTAACAATAAACTCAGAACAAGAAATAATTGTACAGTCCTTCCATCATATCTAATAAACCAAAATACTTCCTTCATATTTAAACAAATGATCTCTAAAACAGTAAACTTATACCAATTATTATAAATAAAACTTCCACTTCTATTATCAAACACAAATTCCACTGAGGACGTTCGGCCCGATCCCACATAAAAATGTAAATTGTGCACTGCCGATGGTCGAATGGCGCGAACCATAGATACCTGCTGAGGCGAACGGCCCGCTCCCATGAGAGTAGTGGAAATAGTCACCCCGCTCACGGAATATACTTGCGACGCCGTTAAATATAAATATAACGTAATTTTTCTCAATTCTTTTCAAAATATTAATTTACTTGAAACCTTTGAAATCTTAAAATCCTCAACTTAGTTCCATTCAATGCAAATAAACAATTATGCTCAGATAACGGTGCCCACAAAGCATGGTATAAGCCTAGAATTATCCGGATATAACAAGAATAGTAGCTACGTATGGACTCTCGTCACTTCGTGCGTACGTAGCCCCCACAAATAATCATATATTTATTAAGTTCACCTATGGGGAAATTTCTCTCTTACAAGGTTAGAAAAGAGATTTAACTCGCTTTAAGGACTATTTTTCGGTCCAAGCTTATGCCCAAACTCTCAATTCGGTGCTGAAGAATCCAAAACTATCCAAATAGTATAGAAACTAATCAATATAGGCTTAAAAGTTCATATCCCTACTATTTAAGTAATTTCCTAACCCTAAATGCAAGATTCCTAAAATTCACCCCCGGGCCCACATGCCCGAAATCCGGAAATTTTCGAAGAAAGTTGTTACCCATAACCTTAGGAACATAAATATATGATTTTCATTAAGTTCCATAACCATTTTCGTGGTAAAACTTTATTTTTATCAAAAACCTAGGTTTTCCTCTAAACCCATGATTTTCACTAACTTACATATTATAATCTACCCATAAACTATGTATTAAACTCATATGAGGTAGAAATTACTTACCTCACAAAGCTAGGTCGAAATCCATTCGTTAAGAGCTCCCAAATCGCCCAAAAGTGTAATAAGTCCCGAATTTAAACTCAGTGCCCAGCTGCTCCCCTTCTTTGCGATCGTGGAAGAGGCCTTGCGATCGCGAAGGCAAACGGTCCGGGCCCAGGAACATTTACCCATCGCGAACTCGACAAGAGCAACGCGAACGTGAGGGCTTCTTCACGAACGCGAAGAACGAACGGCGGCCACCCAGCTCAGCCTCTTCTACGCGAACGCGGGCTAGGTCACGCGAACGCGAAGACTAGAGGGCCCAGACCTCCGCGAACACGATCCTGCACACGCGAACGCGAAGGGAAAAAGCTCCCCAGCCCACAGACCCCAAATCCTTCATAGCGAACATGAGGGTCTGACCGCGTTCGCGAAGAAGGAAACCACAAGCAGAAATCTGGTGTGTTTCAACTCAACTCTGGGCAGTCCGAAACGCACCCGAGCCCCTCGGGACCCCGTCCAACTACTCCAACAAGTTTATAAACATAATACGGACTTGTTAGAACTCTCGAAACACGTAAAACAACAACAAAATAAAGAATCATACCCCAAAATCAAATTGTATCAAACTTTGAACTTCAAGTTTCTAAATCACTCTCAACGCGTCGAATCATACGTATACTACTCGGAATGACACCAAATTTTACGTGCAAGTCTTAAATGGCATTATGGAACTATTCCCGGTCTCAATATTTTATTCATACCTCGATATCACCAAAACATACTACAAATCAAATGTAAAGAATTTCAAAAACCTTCAAGAACTAACTTTCACTATTAGGCGCTGAAATGCTCTCGAGTTATCCAAAACCTAATTCGAACATACACCCAAGTCTAAAATCATCATACGAACCTATTGAAATCGTCAAATCCCGATACCAAGGTCGTTTACTCAAAATATTGACCGAAGTTAAACTTGACCTTTTAATCCAACCTTAAGGAACCAAGTGTTTCGATTTCAACCCAAACTCTTCTAAATCCCGAATCAACCATCCCCGCAAATCATAAATCAGTAAAAGCAAGTACAAGAAGCTTTATTTAGGGGAATAAGGTTCTAGCAAGTAAAACGACCGGTCGAGTCGTTACAAAGGGGGTTCATCATCATGATGGCACTCTTAATAGTAGAGTAGGACTCATTCAACTCATTCAAGAACTGAAACAATTGTTGGTCCTCTATAAACTTTGGAAGTGCTCCACAAGAACATACTGGACCAACATAAGTAGAGTTCAATTCATCCCATAAGCTCCTAAGTTTAGTGAAGTAAGTAGCAATGTCTATTGAGCCCTGAGTGGTTGTACTAATTTTCCTTTGGATTTGAAGGTACTTTGAGCCAATTGACTGACCAAATCTCTCATTAATGTCTTTTCAGACTTCCCTTACAGTCTTAAGACACATGACACTGGTGGCAATTTTTCAGGACACAGAATTAGTTATCCATGCTTTCACCATGTCATTATACCTTTCCTAGTATGAGTAGTAAGGGGAATCTGGTGTTGATTGAGAAACCCTACCATCTAAGAGTCCTAACTTATTCTCTGCAGACAAGGAGGTAAACATACTACTTCTCCATAGAACAAAACCGCAACTATTAAAAGGTACAGATACTAGCTGGCTAACAAGACTATCATACGAATGCACATACAAACGATGGGATGGATCTATCGTGAAGGGAGTAAATCCCTCATAGGTTGTACTACAAGTTGATCCTACGTTTTCCATAATACTAGCCATACAATGAAATTTAAGTTCTAGTAAAATTGAGAGGAAATGATTAACAATTGAAACATCACAATTTCTACACAAGTACACTACATACAAACTTGGATCTACACGATTTTGAAGTTGAACAGGAAGGATATTACCGGCCTTCTTCTCAAACTAGAAGAAGAAAAGTCTTATTTGAACATGAAACCCTAGAAATTCGAATATGCAGAAATTGCTGAGAAAAGACTCAGAAAACCAAACTCCCTAGCAGGACTAGACAGTTCAAGGAGAAAGACGAAGAAAAAACCAATTTTTGATGATCAACCAGAGACGGAAACGAAACTGTCCAAAGCTTTGGGCGAGGGTAACATCGGACTGAAGCTTATGACGAGAGGAATCATAATTCCTGCTCCGATACCATGTTAACTTGAAGATCAACCAGTTATGGCGGAAAAGAGAAGAAGAAAACCCTAGATAGGGTAATGGGAGAGAAATGAGAGAAAAGAGTAGGTCCAATAATGACCAAACCTATTGATCTTTTTATTATCTGTATATGTATTTACATCAAATGTGTGTATATATGTATAACAATAAAATGTGTAAAGACCAAAAATACAATTGGGCCGGGTATGCTATGTTGCTACTGGACTGGACCCTTTCCTTTAACAGAGATAGTTGCGTCCATAGTTGAGTCCATATCTGGGTTAACAAAGTACTTAAAACTTAATTCAAAGTTAATTTGTGTTTCTCTCACTGATTTCTAGTAAAACATGCAAGAATATTTGTTGAAATGATTTACTAGTTTACTTTAGTTTGGTCTATACTGAAATGTTTATTTGTTCTATATTGTCTTTTTTTTTATATTATTCTTATTATTTGGCTTATAAGCTGGCTTTATCCAATTATTTGTATTAGTTAGTTTATTTCACAACTCTTAAGTTACGATATCGTTTTCTTGTAAACATCTTTGTTTTGGTTATGTAGTAAGGAAGGGAATTCAGATTTTGTTATATGTTGTATAGTTTAATATACTTTTAATTTATGAACCAAATTTGTCAAATTAAGTAGATAAATTATCTTAAAGACAAATGTAAATAGATTTTATAACTCTTTTATTAAAACAATGCACTACTTGTTAAATAAAAGAGCGCCGACTTAATATTGTGACTTTATTTTGAGGTGGAGAATGGAAAGCAAATGGAGTAGCTATCTTGCTTGCTATGCCTAATGATGATTTTATGTCGGCTATTGTCGTGTTAATTTGAACCCGCTTATATAAAATCATGGGTCAGTCACTGACTGTACATATAAAATGTTTTCTCACGCACCCCTCTGAGTCTTCTTGAAATTAAAATTGGGTATTTGCTTTACATAGCCCGCTTTCTTTGAGATAATCGAGCTACTTTTCACCCGGTGAAGGATTTTAGTCACACATGTTTTAGGCGGGGAGCACCACCAACTAAGCCGGAAAGCAATGCTACCGGTACGCTGACCCTCCTCGGCTCGAGTTGTCCGCTCGAGTAACCCAGTCTAGATACCTTCTCCACCATGATTTAAACCTAGAACAACAAACCTCATGCTAGATATCCCTAGTAGGTTCGCTTTATTTGCATCACATGCATTTTGACTTACGAAACTCGGCACATGGGCTGGATCCGTATAAGACAGGTATCCTCTTTGATACCATCATGTTCCCTTATGTGCTACCTGTTACATTATTTGGGAGGCTTGCGTGTTGATCGACTTTAGGGTGGATTAATTGAATGAGCAAAGAAAAATAAAAAGAATGCTCCCGATTTCTGTACAAATGTCTGTTCTTTTTAAAATTAAAAAAAGAAAAAGAAAAAAGCTCGAAGTGGTCTCATGCGTGTGGTATCCATGATTATTTTTTCATAAAAAAAAATAAAAAGAGAAAATATAGTTAGTTTCATTGTAAATTTTATCACCGAACTACGCGGGTCTGATTCTCACCGGATGTGAGATACGTAGGAAACCCTAATCAGGTCCAGCCCCCAATTTTAAAAAATCCAAAAATATTTTCCTATCTTTGAGACATCAAATTCAGAATTTCCTTTTAACAAAAAAAAAATTGAATTCCAAAATATTTTCGTTCTTCTTCAGAAAGTTTTCTTTCGAAAATTAAAAAAGAAAACTCAGAATCCAAAAAATATTTTCGGAAATTCAAAGGCAAAAATTAAAAATCCAAAAATATTTTCTTTCCTTATTTTAGAAGTCTTTCTTTTGAAGATTCTAAAAAAAACAAGCAAAATCAAAATCTAAAAAAAAATATTTTCTTTCTTCTTTAGAAGTATTTCTTTCAACAATAAAATTTTCTTTGTTTTTTTTGGAAATTCAACGGCAAAAATATAAAATCCCAAAACTATTTCCTTTCTTTTTTAGAAGTCTTTTAAAAAAAACCAAAAAAAAATCAAAATCCAAAAACAAAAGAGAATTGTTTTTTATCTTTAGAAGTCTTTCTTTCAACAATTTCCAAAAATATAATCCAAAAATATTTTCCTTGTTAGGAGATTTTGTGGTCTAATTTGTATATGAGTAAAAATTAGTTAGTTTATTTACTTTATTCTTGATCTCCCCTAACTACGTAATGATCTTATTCATGCGGCGACATAATACGTAGGCAACCCCCGAAAGGTTTGATCAAAATATTCTTCCACGACTCTAAAATAAGGGATCAAAATCAGGTGAGTGAAAAGAAAAGCAAAAAAAAAAAGAGGAAAAAATAAGAGCGCCAATAAGCAGCAACCTTATAAGCCGTATTGAAACATGAAGCCTTCCAAAATCATGTTAGAAGTAGAGATATTGTTAGGAGCATGGCATATTACGTGTGATTCATATCTGTAAAATGCTTAACCCTAACACGTTTGTTGTCTCTTATCTACTAAGCTTAAGGCGGTTGGTTTGTGGTAAAACTGACAACACATCATTACTTCACCAGATCTAAAGGAAGGGAAATATTGGCTAACAATATGAAATCGAGTTGGTCAGTGAAGACCCCCAGGGTCAGTCAGTTAAGCAAGAGTCGGAGGAAGTAAGAAGATTGAAACAACAATTGTCTCATGTGTATTGGCTTGGGTCTCCGGTCAGCCTTCACCTTAAGGTCTCTGAAAGGGAACTTCCACCATACCTCTGGATGCTCAACCACCGCTTACCACAACGAGTGATCATATTCTACCACCAGATTATGTGCCAAACTACAACTTCCCTTTCGCCCTTGGTACCTCTAATGTGCAACCTCTAGCCGCACCGGTTAGGAACACCCCTCTCATCGTATCTGGCTCTTCATTGTATACAATCCCACCACTAAATTCTGTGACAAGGACAAAAATCGAGCCAACATCTCATGCTTATGATGGCCAATACTTCTCTCCAGATATGGCTTTCAGGGTTTCGGCTCCACACAATCAAACTCCTCAGTACGAGTCACTGGAGGAAATTAAAAAGGCTGCCAAGACAGGTGAGCCAGATGAGATGGCCAAAAAAATAAAAAGACTTGAGCAAAACATAAAGAACATTCAAGGATTAGGTTATCATGAAAGTCTCTCATTCAATGATCTATGCATGTTCCATCACATCCATTAGTAACCAGGGTTCAAGACCCCGAAATTTGAGAAATATGATGGACACGGCGACCCTATCGCCCACTTGAAAAGGTACTGCAACTAGCTGAGGGGCGCAGGAAGAAAAGAAGAGTTACTGATGGGTCGGTATGCCTTGCAAACCGAAAGAAGAAAGATAAGGAGTCCATGATGGCATCATAGTCGAAAAGAGGCCAAAGGGGAGTATGAAAGGGAACATAATATAGATAATTTCATGTCAATCGTAGAATCCCACACAAGTTTATTTGAAAGGTTGAAACGTTATGGTGTGATTGATCCGTTTCACGGGTATGTTTTGGATCCATATGCAAAAGGTTTTGACCCTGCTGTACGGTGTATGTACCATTCTAATATCCGGAAATATAGCACTGAGGATTGTCGGGCTTTGAAAAAGGAAATAGAAATGATGATTCAAGAAGGAATGTCATGGGCTAAGATAGTGGCACCCTAAACGTCTTGACAAATCACACACTTTTCAGATGATTTACAATATGTAGATGGTTTGGTGAAACAGTCAAGATAATGCCCACTGAATGCAAGGCAATCAAAATGGTTGAAGGTCATGTTTGACACTGATGTGCAAATTCGTACCTAAGATGTCGAGCTTGATAATTGGAAAGCCCCTCCCATATTTTCCAGAAATGAGACTTGGTAACTTAGTTTGTCATAATTTCTATTATCTGGATTATTTCAAAGTTGTAATCCAGATGTTGTTTGTTTGTCCTGTCATCAAACATCTCCATCCTTTAATCAATGAAATGCAACTTTGTTTTTTCTTTGTATCATTTTAATCCATTGTGTTTAGTTCTTCTTGCATATATAGGTCTTTTCACGCCAATTGAGATGACATGCATGCAGCTTTCGGCTAGATTTTAGAAAGCCTGTCCAATCTTGAATTTAATCGAGGAAAAACACTTGGAGGACAAGTAAGAGGTTGAAAAACTTTGATGATAAGCCTGTGTCAAGATCACATGGAACCGAAACAGTCGTATCTATAGAGGTTAAAGATGTTTATCCCAAACCTATCATGAATACTAAGGATAATTGAAAGTTTTGAAGTTTGGTTGGACTAAACAGTGAAAGGGTTTTGGCTATGGCCTGCCATAATGACCCAAATCTCCAAAGAAGGTGCATTCGAGGGAATTTAAACTAGATTAGTTGTCAAAGGTCATTTGTTGCAAACAAGATAATTGACTATGGAGCTACACAACTGGAAACACCATGAAGACAGTCATGTCCATCAATGCCGAATCTGAGAAGAGATAGTATGTTTGGCATTCTTCAGGCTGGGAGGCCATTTTTCTGCTACCTAAATACTTTATACCCTCCGTCACCCCTTTTGAGCTTGTTTTATTTTTCTTTGACCCCCCACTCTTTTGGAATCAACTATAAAGTCAAAGTCAAAAAATAAAGTCGAAGATCCATGCCACCAAAAAATAGGAGCTGGGTCAATTTGTTTTAAAAAAAGAAGAAGAAAAGGAAAAGAGAGAAAAAAGAAAGAAAAAAGATGGAAAGCATTCCCAGTATCTGAAAATGGGGCAGAAGTGTTTCTTATGTTATTATGAAGAGTCGATTCCAAGAGTTGTAAGTATACAACCCCATCATCTTGAATCTATTTTGAGCCTTCATGCGACCCTTTATTTCTAACCATATCCAAAATCTTTCCAAAAAAAGACATCCCAATTAGTTTTTAAGAATGCCAATGGAAGCACATAATAAGCAATAATTTTCACACGACATAGAACGGTGTCAAGTTTCTCGCACAAAAAGAAAAAACTATAATGAATAAAAATGAGAGAATCTTATTGGTGAAAACCCTCATAGGCACTGTAAGGCGATGGTAAGTAGAGATAAATAAATGAGAGAGGCTGGTTGGTGAAAACCTTTCGGGGCACTGCTGGTCGAAAGTGAGTTGTGATCTGATGCAAATGACTGGCATAAGGAGGCTAACTTCAAAGAAGAAAGGGAACAACAAGAAGAAAGGATAGATTAGTTGGATATATTTAGCCGCTTAGTCCAAAATGCATGTCATGATCATTAAAGTTGGATACCACATTCAAAAGATTCCATTCTTCCTTTCCCCCTAAAGTGGCATTTTAGTTAAATACTATTCCTTCTTACTTTTACATCGCATCATTGTGTCCATTTGCATTATTATTTTGATTCAGTCTTTGTTAAAACACACAAGAAATAATTTCAAAATCTATTACCAGCTTTCTAACTATACAAAGCAAGTTCAATCCTAGCACATCAAAGAGGACATACCGAAGAAGAAACATGCACAATAAGTTGTTGAAGTTAAGCAAGATCTGAGGGTTCATGTAACCAGAAGTTCCAAAGAGAAAACTTTTGTCACGACCCAAAATTCATTAAAGGTCGTGATGGCGTCGGACACTGCTGTCAGGCAAGCCAAAAATAAATATTTAATTTGGTTCTTATTTTAATATTTTTAAAATCATATTTCCTTCAATTAAATAGCAAAGGATGGAATTTACAGAGTAAATAATAATATTTTTAACAATTTCAATACAGGACAACCCATAATCACCCCAAAATCTGGTGTTATAAGTGCATGAGCCTCAACTAAGAATGTAAAATAAAATACAAAATCTGTCTGGAATACAAATTTGGACAGGAGAAATATAAATACTCTGAAGGAGACTCTGCTGGCTGCGGATCGTAGTATAGAATACAGCTCACCTAAGTCCCCACTATAACCGTGCCACTGCACCCACAAGGTCACTAGACATATATGTACCTGCACAAAAATATGTAGCAAGTGTAGTATGAGTACGTAAATCAACACATATCCAGTAAGTATCCCACCTAACCTCGAAGAAGTAGTGACGAGGGGTCGAATCCGACACTTACTAAGGGCTAATAATTAAATACCGATATTATAATTAAGCGTGGATTGTATAGAACGATTGTAAACTCAATAACATGAAGTACGTAAACAATTCTTTTGTTAATAGGAACTTTTCAAATTTATTTTCGTCATTTAACATTTTTGTATCTCGGGCCAATGAAAGCAATATCAATTATTATCAATTCCAAAGATATATCATGCACAAATCATGCCGAGGTCGTATGGCCCGATCCAACATAAATATTTAAACTGTGCACTGCCGAGGGTCGAACGGCGCGAACCATAGATGCATATATCTGCTACCGAGGCGTTCGACCCGCTCCACAAAAGAATAAACACATTAAACAACCAATTCAAGATTTATTAAGGGGTAAATATTCCAAGAATTTTAAATTCTCATTTAACGGTCAAGTAATTGAAGTTTAACCTTTTTATAATTCCTTTATCGAGTTTCTGAATGTTTTAAACAATTAAACTAACAAGTAAAGTGCAAGCATCGCAAGTAAAACATGATATAGGTCCTAGACTACCCGGACATAAGCATAATAGTATCTACGCATGGACTCTCGTCACCTCGTGCGTACATAGCCCCCATAAATAGAAACACATAATGATTTGATTCACCTATGGTGTTAATTCCCTCTTACAAGGTTAGAAAGGAGACTTACCTCGCTCCGAAATTTCATAACCGGCTTCAAAGCCTTTCTAACAACCCAAACCAATGTCCATCGCTCCAAAACTAGTCAATAAAGGTGCAAATCCATAAATATATACTCTAATACTCATAATAATGCAATTTACGATAATTTTCACGTGCCTGGATTTCGAAAATATTCGAAGATAAACTTTACCCATAACACCACGAACTCAAATATATAATTTATTCCAAATTCCATGTCCAATTTCGTGGTCCACATCCAAAAATATCAATTTCTAGGTTTTTCTTGAAAATCCCAAATTTTCACAAAGTTTCAAGTCTAAATCCTTATATAGTCCAAGTATTTAACTTTCAATAGGTGGGAATCACTTACCTTGACATAGATGATGAAAATAGCCCTTCCAAGAGCTCCAAAATTTACCCAACCAAATGCAAAATGGAGGAAAATGGCCAAATCCCGTCTTTTAAAAACCTCACTGCCCAGGCGACCCTTCTTCGCGAACGCGACACATCCCTTGCGTTCACGATGCTCAACAACCTCACGCCCAGAATTCTCTCTTCGCGTTCGCAACACTCTAATCGCGTTCGCGAAAGCCAGTTGCCCAAACCCCTTGCGTTCGCATTCGCGTTCGCATAGGCCAAATGGTCTTACCCATCTCCCCCTTTCTTCTTCGCGTTCGCATCGCCTTGGCCGCGTTCGCGAAGGCTTGCCCAGCTACTGCCTCGCGTTCACGTCTACTACCTCACGTTTGCGAAGGCCAAATCCCAGCAGGATTAAAGTTCCTCTTCGCGAATGCGGGACTCCCTTCGCATTCGCGAAGAAGGAACCCAGATACCAGCAACAACAGTTCCAAAACAGCTCAAATTGATCCGAAACCACCCCGAAACACACCCGAGGTCCCCGTGACCCCGTCCAATCACACCAACCAGTCCCATAATATAACATGGACCTGCGCAAGGCCTCAAATCACATCAAACATCACCACAATCATGAATCGCACCCCAATTCAAGCTTAATGAACTTTAGATTTTCAAACTTCTACATTCGATGCTGAAACCTATCAAATCACATCCGATTGATCTTAAATTTTGCACACAAGTCATAATTAACATTACAGACCTACTACAACTTTCGGAATTGGAATCCGACCCCGATATCAAAAAGTCCACTCCCGATCAAACTTTTCAAAAACCTTCAATTTTTCATTTTTTGCCAAATGAACCCGAAACGACTTACGGACCTCTAAATCCACTTCCGGACATGCCCCTAAGTCCAGAATCACCATACGGAGCTATTCCCAGGCTCGGAATCCCAATCGGATATTGATAACTTTGAAATACACTTCAACCCAAATTTATGAAATCCTTCCAAAATGCCAACTTTCCACAATAGGTGCTGAAACTCTCCCGGGTCCTCCAAAACCCGATCCGCACATACGCCCAAGCCCAGATTTAGTGAGGTTCCATTTTTATACAAGGTATCCTATCCCCTGGTTACCTTCTCTCTAAGTGATATAGGGTGCCAACCCTTGGTTAAATTCTCTTAGTAATACCGGGTGCCAACCCCTGGTCATATTCTATCTCAGTAATATAGGGTGTCAACCCCTGGTTACATTCCTTCTTACTGATACAGAGCGCCAACCCCTAATTATATTTTCTTTCAGTAATATAGGGTACTAACCCTTGGTTACATTCCTTTCAATAATACAGGGTACCAAACCTTGGTTACATTCCTTTTCAGTAATACAGGGTACCAAACCTTGGTTACATTCCTTTTCAGTAATACAGGGTACCAACCCCTGGTAACATTCCTTTCAGTAATACAGGGTACCAACCCCTAGTTACATTTCTTTCAGTGATACAGGGTACCAACCCCTAGTTACATTTCTTTCAGTGATACAGGGTACCAACCCATGGTTACATACCTTCTTAGTGATACATGGGCCAATCCTTGGTTACGTTCCTCTCCAGTAATACATGGTTACAACCCTTGGTTACATTTCTTTCAGTAATATAGGATACCAGCCCCTAGTGACATTCCTTTCAGTAATACAGGCTACCAACCCCTGGTTACATTCCTTTCAGTAATACAGAGTGCCAACCCCTGGATACATTCCTTCTCACTGATATAGGCGCCAACCCCTGGTTACATACTTTCTCACTAATATAGGGCGCCAACCTCTTGTTACATTCACTCAAAGTTCTTCAACCTTATTTGTAGGAAACCCACTTCCTAGTTTGAGGCATTCCAATAGGGGATGCACTTCCTAATCTGAACCATAAATCCTAGGAGACGCACTTCCTAGTCCAAGCCTTTCAACCTCATTCGTAGGAGATGCACTTCCTAGTTTGAGTTCTTCTATTAGGAGACGCACTTCCTAGTCCAAACCCTTCAACCTCATTCGTAGGAGACACACTTCCTAGTTTGAGTCATTCTAATAGGATACACACTTCCTAATCTGAACCAATAATCCTAGGATACGCACTTCCTAGTCCAATCCTTTTTACCTCACTCGTATGAGACACACTTCATAGTTTGATTCATTCCAATAGGAGACAGAATTCCTAGTTTTAGCCATTCTAATAGTAGATGCACTTCCTAATTTGAACCATTAACCCTAGGAGACACACTTCCTAGTCCAGGCCCTTCAACCACACTCGTAGGAGACGCACTTCCTAGTTTGAGTTATTCCAATAGGAGACACACTTCCTAACTGAACCATCAATCCTAGGAGATGCACTTCCTAGTCCAAGCCCTTCAACCTCACTCTTAGGAGACGCACTTCCTAGTTTGAGTCATTCCTTTAGGAGACGCACTTCCTAATCTGAACCATCAATCGTAGGAGACGCGCTTCATAGTCTAAGCCTTTCAACCTCATTCGTAGGAGACGCACTTCCTAGTTTGAGTCATTGTAATAGGAGATGCACTTCCTACTCTAACCCTCAATCCTAGAAGACGCACTTCCTAGTCCAAGACTTTTAACCTCACTCGTAGGAGAAGCACTTCCTAGTGTGAGTCAATCCAATAGGCACTTCCTACTATGAACCGTCAATCCTAGGAGACGCACTTCCTAGTCTAAGCATTTCAACCTCACTCGCAGGAGATGCACTTCCTAGTTTGAGCCATTCCAATAGGAGACGCACTTCCTAATATGAACCATTAATCCTAGGAGACGCACTTCCTAGTCCAAACCTTTCAACCTCATTCGTAGGAGACGCACTTCCTAGTTTGAGCCATTCCAATAGGAGACGCACTTCCTAATATGAACCATTAATCCTAGAGACGCACTTCCTAGTCCAAACATTTCAACCTCATTTATAGGAGACACACTTCCTAGTTTGAGCCATTCCAATAGGAGACGCACTTCCTCATCTGACCCATTAACCCTAGGAGACGTACTTCCTAGTCCAAGCCTTTCAACCTCATTCATAGGAGATACACTTCCTAATCTGATGGAGATTCACTTCCTAGTACAAGCCATTCAACGTTACTCGTAGGAGACGTACTTCCTAGATTGATTCATTCCAATAGGAGATGAACTTCCTAAATCTATACCTTTATTCGTATGAGACGCACTTCCTAGTTTGAGTCTTTCAACCTCACTCGTAGGAGGCGCACTTCCTAGCTTGATTCAACCATGTTCATTCTAATAGGAGACACACTTCCTAATATGGATCATTAATTCTAGGAGACGCAATTCCTAGTTCGAGTCCTTCAATCTTGCAGTCATTCCAATACTATACATGGTAGATGCACCTCCTAGTCTAAGTTTTATAAGTTCTACTCCTAAGAGAAGCACATTCGATTCAGAGTCTTCAGTATCATTTTTGCATCTTTAAAATAAAATAAGTTGATCTACAGCTTTACCCAATATCTCACAAAGGTTTCTCAGCGCCAAACTGGGGTAGAAAACATTGTTCATTTTGTTCGTCTTTGATGGATTTGCAGGCCCCGATGTAGAGCACAAGTTGTGACGATTAAAGCTTGCAGTTTCAGTTATCATAAGAAGAAAGAAGTCTTTCGATCACATGATAGTTGGAGTTGACTTTGACAATTTGTCAGCAATCCAGCTTCTCAAGATTCATCTTCTCAATTTAGGATCAGGAAAGCAAGCAACTGAGATTGAGTCATTATATTTGCTTCCAAACATCAGCAAGATCCAATCTAAGGTCAACACAAGCGAGCAGGTCAATAATCCAGATTTGACTCCAGAAAGCACATAGATAGGAATTTTCTAACTCCTACTTTGTAGACATATGTAGCTCTCTTCTCTTTTCATTTTAATGTAAGCAACAAGTAACAGTAACAACAACAACAATAGCAGCAAAAAATCTAACTCGGTGTTCAGTAGTCCCAGCTACCAAAGTTTACTTAGAACTACACTGACATGATTCCTTTATAGACAAGGATATGTAGGCAACCTCGGAATCAAGGTTCAGTCACGTTTTTCAAAAATGCTTTCATTGAAGTGATATACGAGCAAAATTAGTTATGGAATTCACTTTCTTTGCACGAAAACGCTTCATGTTCTCGAGCAAAGAGGAGCAGCTGTGAATACCTAATATTTCCTCGCTTCTAATTCTCCGACAAATACTAATTTTTGGATGATTTTTAGTTATTTTTTCATTTTTATTTGCAATCCTTTATTAAAAATACTACAAATATTTCTCTCTTCTATTTGGGCAATTCTAGTTTGCATCTTTAAAATACCAAAAGTAATATCCTTTTATTTGTGCACTTTTAGTATTAAAATAGACTAGTTCAATTTAAGGGGTAAGAGATTGGGCCAAATTTGATCCAAATCAACAACCCATTTCATCCGACCCAGTCCAATAGGTTGTCTTCCAAGACTTGTTTCTAAACGACGTAGTTTTATGCTAAACTATGTCGTTTCACTTAAGTGACTTCAACAATCATTCTCATCCGTCCACTTTCCTTGATCTAACAGCCCTTATTTGATATCCCATGTCAAATAAAATACCTTAAGAAATCAGATTTTTGCCATTCTCCTAACCCTAGTCTTCCCTATCTCTCTCTCCCTTCTCTCTCTACGTCTCCACCACTGTCTCCACCATGCGCTGCCACCGGTGGTGTTCCAAATAGCATTAAACCTACACCATCTCCTTCCTCTACTCATCCCTTCTAGATCTACAACCCAAATCCCCCAAATCTCCACCAAAAATTGACAAAACCAAACCCTAGTCGCGCCGCCGCCTCTGCCCCGCTGCGCGCCACCACCCAAAACCCCTCAAAACTTCACCAGCTCCTTCTCTCTTCCTACATGTTCCCATTCCATACCCCAAAATCCTTAAAACCCTCTCCCTCACCTCGTGCTACCGCCCCTACCGCCACCTGCTGCCATGGACGCACCTCCACTCGCCCCTAAAATGTTACCACGTACTCCTCTCTTCACCCTTTTCCCAAACCTATAATTCACACCCTTCAAATCCCACCGAAACTCAACAAATTTTGCCCAAACCCGAAACTCCATCTACCACGCCTCTATTTAGGCCATCCTCGAACTCGAAGCACGAATTTGTTATTGGTGATATTGCGACTCACCTTCGGCTCACCGAAGTTTGCGGTCACGATTTATCAATTACAAAATCGTACTCGAAGTTCACATTGTTGTCGAATTGGCACTCTGGCACTTGATTTCTGAATCTGGTAAAATCTTAATCATTTTTTCTGGTTTTTCATCATAATTGTTTTTAGGTTTTAGTTTAGGATTAAGTTTTGTCTTGTTTTTCTGTTACGTATAGTCTAATCTCTAATTTCATCATTGATTTGTTAATGGTTTTGTCGTTTAATACGTCTTTAGTTGTCCTTAATGTTTGTTTCTATCTATGGTTAATTGTTTTAGTTACTGATTTAATTAGTTAGTTTAACCAATAAGAAATCATGTTCTAGGTTGTAATCGAATTCTCATACTTTTACGAAACGATTGGTTTGTCGCTCAGTTAGTTGGTTTAACTAATTTCTTGGTTACTAATATGTTTTTTCATTTCATTCGTTTGATGTTGATGTCGTCTATGATTATTTGAGTTTAAATTTGGTTTGATTGGCTAAGTTGAATGCTGAATTTTCTACTTCTACACTGATTTGATTTTAATCAACTGAAGTAGTTTGATATTATTTTGTGAAGGGTAGAAGCTGAATAATGAAAATAGGGTACATGTTAGTTTACTTTTACTATTTTTAGCATGCTAGAAAATACAACTACTCCACTTTGTGTCAGAATTTGGTGAAAAGAAGACTGTTTTGGCACACAAAAGATAGTCCTTTTGGACAGATTTTAGGTGAACCAATATCTGTCCAAAAGGACTTATTTTTCTACTTAAAATATACATCTTCTACACACTCTAGACTAGATATACACATCTCTACTCACTGAAAAAAGGGAGAACTTTGAGAGAAAATTTTTAGTAGAAGCTTCCTTTAGTAAGCTAAAATTGTAAGCTTTAGGGGTGAGTCTTAGTGTAATGACCCGACCGGTTGTTTTACCATCCAGAACCTCGTTGTCCTAAATAAGACTCTCCGTACATACTTTTAATATTTTATGACTTGCGGAGATTGTTAGTTCGGGATTTGGAATGGTTCGGATTGAGATCGAAATATTTGATTCCTTAAGGTTGGCTAAAAGGGCTAAGTTTGACTTTGGTCAACGTTTTGAGCAAACGATCTCGAAATTGGGATTTGATGGTTTCAATAGGTTTGTGTGATGATTTCAGACTTGGGCTTATATTCGGATTGGGGTTTGGATGACCCGGAAGCATTTCAGCGCCTAATAGTGAAAGTTGGCTCTTTGAAGGTTTTAAAGTTCTTTAAATTTGGTTTGAAGTAGGATTTGGTGTTATCGAGGTCTAATTGGAATTTCGAACCTAGGAACAGTTCCGTATGGTGATTTAAGACTCTCCCGCAAAATTTAGTATCATTCCGAGTAGTCTAAGTATGTTTCGGCTCGTTCGGAGTAAGTTGGAAGAACCTGAAGTTCAAAAGTTGATTCAATTTGGTTTAGTGTATAATTCTTTGTTTCGTTGTTTTTTTATGCATTCCAAGGGTGCGAGCGAGTCTCTTTTATGATTTTAAAATTGTTGGCACGTTCGGACGGGGCCTCGGGGCCCTGGAGGCCATTCGGACGAAGCGCGAATTGAGTTAAAACTCAAAAGGGCTGCTGGTGCACCACTTCTGGTGTGCCCGCACCTGCAAGCTTTGGGCCGCAGGTGCGAGCCCGCAGATGCGTGGATGGGTCATAGAAGAGGCTTTGGTAATGTTGGCATTGTACCACAGATTTGGGATTTTGTGCGCACATGCGAACGCGCAGGTGCGGTTGGGGAGGACGCAAAAGCGGCTCATGCCGCAGGAGTGGCCCACTCGCCGCAGAAGTGGAAATCCCGTCCGCAGAAGCGACCCTCGGTGGGCTTGAGGAACACAACAGAAGCTGACCTTGCACCGCAGGTGCGGTACCACCAATGCGGTAGAGGCACCGCGGGTGCGAAAAATACTGGAGGCGGAACCTTATTTAATTCGGGACTTACGCATTTTGAGCATATTTGTTTCATTCCTTGGACGATTTTTGAAGCTCTTAGAAGGGGGTTTTCACCTAACACTTTGAGGTAAGTAATTCCTACACAATGTGTGTTAAATACATAGATTATGGGTAGATTTAACATGTAAAATTTGTGAAAGCATGGGTTTAAATGTAAAACTAAGGTTTTTCATAAAATGGGATTTAACCACAAAAATTGTTATGAAATTTAGTGAAAATGGTTAGCCACGAAAATAGTTATGGGTAATAACTTTCTTCAAAAATTTTCGGAATCTGGGCATGTGGGCTCGGAGATGAATTTTAGATATTCTTCAATTTGGGATTGGGTAATCACTTTAATAGTTAGAATATAAACTTTTGAGCACGTATTGATTATTTTATATGACATTTGACTAGTTTCGAGTCATTTGGCACCCAGTTGAAGGTTTAAAGCACATTTGTGGACCGGAAAGTAAGCTTTGAGACGAGGTAAGTCTCTTTTCTAACCTTATAAGAGGGAATTAACCCAATGGGTGAATTGAATTAATATGTGCTTCTATTTGTGGGGGCTATGTACGCAAGAGATGACGAGAGTCTTTACGTAGCTACTAATTAAACTTATGTCCGGGTAGTTTAGGACTCAAATCATGTTATACTTGCGATGTTTGCACCCTACTTATTAATTTAAGTGCCTAAATCATATTGGAACTTGATAAAGGAATTGTAAAAGGTTGAATTTCAATTACTTGAGTTTTGGACGGATCACTGGACCGTTAATGAGAATTGGTGTTTCTTGAATATTAGCCTCTTAATAATCTTTGAATTGATTTTTTATAAAGTATTGTTCTCTTCTTGTGGAGCGGGCCTAACACCTCGACGGTAGAATAGATGCATCTATGGTTCATTCCGTTCGACCCTCGGTAGTGCACAATTTATATATGTTTGTATGTTGGATCAGGCAGTACGACCTCAACATAATTCGTGCGTAATAATTCTTGGAGCCCAATTATAATTGATATTGTTTTATTGGCTTGAGAGATTAATTTGTTAAATGATGGAAATTAATTTGGGATTTACTATTAGCGAAAGTATTGTGTATTTATTTCTTGTTATTGAGTTTTCAGTTGTATTTATATAGCCCATGCTTAATTATAATTTCGGTATTTTATTGTTAGCCCATAGTAAGTGTCGAAGTCGACCCCTCGTCATTATGTCTTCGAGGTTAGACTAGATACTTATTGGGTACATGTTATTTATGTACTCACGCTACACTTTTGTACTAATTATGCAGGATCAGAGGCAGGTGCATCTGGTTATCATTCTGGCGTGCATCTGTGATTTCCACAAAACTTTGTTTATTTACTTCATTTAAATTTCTCTTAAAATTGGTTATCTCACACTTTACTAAATATTTACATCTTATTTATTCAATAATTAAGAATTAACTATTTCTAAATGATTAAGAGAAACAATCACACGGTTAGTTTACGGTTGGCTTGCCTAGCGGTAACATTGTGCGCCATCACGGCCCATAGGGGAAATTAGGTTGTGACAACATGGTACCAGAGCTTTAGGTTCATGTAAGTCTCACAAGTTATGAGCAAGCCTAATAGATTCTTGCGGATCGGTACGGAGACGTCTGTACATATCTTCGAGAGGCTATAAGGTATTAGAAAAATACTCTTTCTTCATCTCCTATCGTGCAATTGATGTTATAATAAGTATCATTCTCTTATTTTATCACAGATGGTGAGAGCGCGCACAGCGGATGTTCCAGGCCCGGGAGGAGCTGCTTCCCCAGTTGCTAGAGGCCAAGGCAGAGGCCGAGGGAGCGCACCAGCCCGAGGTAGGAGATGAGGATGTCCCAGAGTTGCTCCAGCTATGCTACCAGCAGATCCAGTAGAGGATCCTATTATTGATAAGCAGGGCAAGGTACCTGTGAAAAATCCAGCCCCGGTAGATTTCATGTCAGCACCGGGCTTCTAGGAGGTCATGGGTCGCATGCTACGGTTCATGGATACTATGACCCAGGCTGGTTTATTTCGCAGACCCAGCCACATCTCAGGCTGAAGGGGAAGCACATACCCCTATTGTTCAGGCTCCTGGGTATGCATCTGCTATATATCAGACACCGGGCACACTACTCGTGGGCGGAGCCTAGCCAGTGGCAGCAGCCGTACCTGAGCCCA